>VZUI01044618.1:0-146012 GCA_013401135.1 Cettia cetti | reverse complement strand
TGTTATGTTATGTTATGTTATGTTATGTTATGTTATGTTATGTTATGTTATGTTATGTTATGTTATGTTATGTTATGCTATATTATGAAAATCCCTGGATTTTCTCAATAGTTGGTCAAGCTAGTTTTTGGTGAATCTTTCCTCTCCAGTCAGACACACAAAATCCGGAAACTAAACTATTCCCCGGATAAAAGAGTGACTGATTTTCACGTTCAGAAGATTGCCAAATGTTTTTCATAAACCCCACATTTTTACTACACAAAATCTTCTTGGAAAAATCAAGCAGTTCACAAAGAATTGTTAGCTTTTAACGTGAAAACAAAAAATATTCCACTAAATATTTTTCCTCCAGACTTCTGCTACTTTTTTTTTTAATGTTTAGTAGGTGTTTTTTGGTTCTTTGTTGCCAGAAAATAAAAGTGTTGGAGACTGTCAACACTAAGTAGAGCTCTAAGATGCCACTGATGTCATATCTGATTGCAGAAACCCTCAAATTAATTTCTCAAATGTTCATTCAGAAGTTTAAAAACTAAAAACTGCAACAAAACCAGAGCTCCCCCATTTAGTCTTACAGGACCTTAATACCCATGTAAAGGTTCAACCTGGATGTTTAAAGCCAAAATGGTATTTTAAGAAAAATTTTACTCAACAGCATTTGTAAAACTGGGAGTGGTGATTTCCAGTTGTATGTGTTTTAGCTTTTAAGATGTCTTTGTCACTAAAAGAAAGCCCCCAAGTCTGAAAGCGTCCTCAACACAACCATACTTTTTATAAAAAATGAAAAATAAAAGAGGCATGTAGCTGAAATTATTTGAAGAGTTTTGAAACTAAAAGCTATGAAATCCAGTTTTCTTCCTTGCTGTGTTCCCAGAGTAAGCAAGTATTTGTCAGAGCCTAACAAAATTCCAGCATTCCTGAGAAACATGACAGCCAAGTGGAATTTGTGGAGACGTGTTTCCAGAGCTCATAAATGGATTAAGCCCTCAAAATTCAAAATTCCTTGAAACCAGGCCAAGGCAAATAATAAAAAATAAAATAAAAAAAAGAGGTGCAGAGAAGGAAGAAGAAAGCTTCCCCAACTGTTTGACACATGCTACTGTGTGCTGGTTATTTGCATAGCAGTGCCTTGCACTCACCAAAGGTACTGCATCATAAAAGTAATGAAAATATAATAAATTGTTAACCGTGGGTGTTATGGGCACATAAAAACTAATTACATCTCATTCCATTTGGTGAAATTGTCACGTGTTCAGATTCTGGGGTTTGACACTGCATTTTAAGGGCATTTATGTTTTCCTTTATTCTTCTGGATAGAAAGGAAAAACCCAGAATTAATTCTGCTAATGCATGACATGGTGACTTGTGACTGCTCATGGAAATTGCCTGACACTTTTGTTAGAAAAACCCATTTTCAGATCCTTAAACTTTACTGTCAGATGTAGGCTGGTGTTTTTTTTGCCACTCCAGGGCTGATTTATTGTTTTACATTCCAGCCATTTCTGAGACCAAGAGAAGAGAAAATGTGCTGTTTTGCCCACAAAAATTGCAATTAAAATAATATTAATAATAATGATGATGCTGATTGAAAGCAGGGGGGGGGGGAAGAAAACAAAACAGCTGAAAAGACCAGGCACTATTTAAAAATAATTTCACAATGATACCACTGAAGGCCAGATGTGCCTGTCCTGATCATTCCCAGAAAGATGCAGCCAGATTTAACTAAGTTTCAAGATTTACAAATACAGCTCAACATGACCAACATCAGATTCCAGCACAGGAAAAGAGACTCTTCCTCTCAGCAAAAGAACACTTCAGATTCTGTGAACATCCCATCTGTCCTGCCTATGAAAAACCTGGAAATGCATAAAACTGAAAGATCTTTGGGTTGTTGTGAACTGGAGCAGGACAAGGATGGGACACAAATATCAAACAAGGAACCACTGGGAATGCAGAGTGCTCAGGTGGCTGGAAGGGTGACCACATGCAAATAAAACCAGGAAAACAATGGATTATGAGTCAGGAAGAACAGGAACTACCTAAGCAAGCAGACTGAGGCAAGGAGGAGAAAATTAAGTTTGAAGGAGTGAGCTGGGGGGTGAAAAACCGGCGATAAATGAGTCAGGAAAAGAGAAGAGTCTATTGGAGACTGTGGAACACAGGTCGGGTGTGGGGTAGAATAATATATAATAAAAAATATAAATATAATTTATACTTATAAATAAAAACTGCTGCTCATCCAGCCAGGAAAGTGTCCCCCAGTGGCCCTGATCCCTGCAGAGCAGACATCTCCCTGCTCAAGGCTCCCTCCTCTGCCTCCAGAGTGAGCAGCAGAGCTCTGGATTTTGCAGCTCCATGCTGCTCCCAGAGGTTTTCTTTGCTGCCATCAGATGCCCACGGGCCAGAACCACTTCCACATCACTTCTGGAGGGCCTCCCTCGCTTGTTTTGTGGCCTTTTTCTCTCCCTCATGCACACACATGCACACACACACACTCTCAGGGTAAAATTAGATCTGACAAGGCATGCAGATGAAAGCTGGGAAATGGTGCAATTATCGTTTCCCACGTAATCTTAATTCAGGCTTTTGTGCACGGATTTTAGGGTACAGTTCCCAAAAGTGCTGTGTCATTTTCAACAAAGAATGGGCCTGCTCTGGGAAAGAATGAGAGTCATGACATGACAGCAATGTTACCTACAGGGATGAAAAGGCAAATGAGGCAAAACATCAGGAAAACTGGTTCGAAATGCCAAGATAGTAAAGAAAAGTTCAACTCCCCTGAAACCTGATAGTCTTCTTGGTTTTCTGCAGTTCTGACTTTAAATAAATTCACAACATTCTTCATTCAACAAAAGACAATGACAACAACTTCTTTGCCCTCTCTATTCCGGCACATATTATTCAAAGGGGAAGAAATATATGTTGGGAAGCCCTCTACTACAAAAATAATTAATTAAAAAAATCAAAATGCTTCAGTCCAAACACATCAAACAGTATTTGTTGCTAAATGCTGGAACTCCATTCTGTTTTCACCCCATGTACTGAGCAGAGACCTTGGAGAAAATAAAGATAAAAATCTTAAGAAGCCTTTTGATTTCAAAAGTTTCTCCAAGTTCTGGTCTCATGACTTGAGCAGCTGAATCCTGCCTTGGGGAAAGGGATGAGACAATAACATGCTCCAGACTTTCAGTGTGGTGCTGGACAACTCCCTGAAGCTGAACTTTTCCTAGGTCAGCTGCTGATGGGCTGTTCTGCATTTTTGTTTGTCTAGACTGGCATTCCTGGATGTGACCCACAAAACAACTGCACTCTCATGGTGACAACTGAAGGTGATGGGTATTTTACTGGGAATGTTACACATCTGTCAAAATATTTGAATTTAAAAAAAAAAAAAAAATCCAGATCCTGCCTGTCTTAAATTTGGCACCAAAAATGAGTGGCTAGTCAATCTGCCTGTCTGTCCTGTGGTTTGCAATTTTCACTGTGGGAATGAATATAACACTGCACTGTGAAAATGAAATGTTTGTGAAGTGGTTCTTCTACACTGACATATCCCTTCATAAATCTCAGGAGAAAATGGAGAGCATTGTTTTCAGATGTGGCTTTGACCAGCACGCAGTAAAAGGGCCACACAATGAGCAGAAGGAAGAATTATTGAACAGTTGCTAATTAAACCAAGTGGAGCCATCCCAATCTGTCTGGTCTGTGCACAGAATTGTTCAGAAATCTTATGAGGGGAAGAGAGGAAAACAACTCCCCAAGAGCAGAAGAGGAAGAAACTGGATTCATGCAGGAAATTTCAGCTTCGAGGTTAACTACTTTTCAGGCCTTGACTTTACATTTTGTCCCTTTCCTATTACTTGCTGACAGCATCATTTTGTGGGAAGAAGCTCCCAAAGGCTCATATTTGATGTTCCAATTGCAACACATAATCTTCTATGGGCAGATACAAACATTTGAGCACATCAACTTTTCTCCTTTCAACAACATTGTAGAAGATTTCTGGCCCCAGTCACCCCAGTTCCTGGCACCTGGATGTGAGAATACACTACGAGGGTCTTTTGAAGCTTCTTTTTTTCATGTGGGCAATGTATTGATTTATTTACATATCCTGCATTAAAAGCCCTGCCAATTGTGAAATTGAATGAAGGCCTTTGTAACTGGTTAAAAAAAGGAAAGCAGCAGTTACAACCCTTCCAGAAAGTGTCAATCTGAGCAAATATTCCCCTAACACAACTGCTTCAAGGCCACCCTCTTGGTCCAAGATACCTATTCCAATAAACCAATGTTTTCTCCACAGCTTCTGCCTAGTTTCAGCCAAAAACTAAGAACTTTTTTCAACTACTTTCTCAACTTTGCTAGATCCCATTTTCCTACTTTACCATCTAAGAACAAAGCAATGAACATGAAGAATTCCACCACATCTGTTTTCTAGAGAGATGTATTCCAAATCAATCAATCAATCAATCAGTCAATTAATCATAATTAAGTTTCTCTGTAGAACAGAACTGCTGCTATCACATAGCAGCACATTTTCCTCCTAGGCCTGGAAAACCAGCAGCCAGCAGTCCTGCAGATTTTCCCTGGCATTTGTTTGTCTGCAAGTTGGTACGAAAACAGAAACAACTTTCATTAGCTGCAGTGGCTATTGGAAGCCTCATGTAATTCAAGGGCCAGACAAAAATGAACAATGCTCAGTGACCTAAATTCCTCACATATTAACACAAAGCATATTTTTGTTATAAGCCAATATTCTTCGAAGTTGTTGGAAAAGGCTGGAAATCCAAAGCAACAGGGAAGGGAACAAAAGCTGTGTTTTACATAAGGACACCTATGACATTCCTTCTCACCTTTTCCTCCCTTCACCAATGCACCAGAATTCCTTTAGGATAACTTCAAGATACTCATTACCTCAGCTGCATTATAAAACACATGGTGTCACTTACAAGTCTGAATTCTCTTCACAAATATTATTTTCAAAGCTACTCAGTGTGTGGAGATACTGAAGCCCCAGGGACCTCCCAGTCTGTGTCCAAGAAATGTGCAGCAAAACAAGATGTTCCTTAAAAATGTGTTTAACAAATAGCCTGTGAGGAGTATTGTGAAGAGAGAGCCTGCTTAATAAAAACCATGTTAACTAATAGATGTTTCTGAACCAAGATTTCTAAGACACTATAAACTCGTTCTTCTATACATTATTTGATAGGAATAAAAATAGCTGTTATAAAAGCACAAAATAGCTATTTGGTACTTCCATTAATTTCATTAAAAGTAAATTAACTGGCAAATTCAACTGATGTTGAAAGTGGTAGAGAACATTTGGGTATATCTAAGTGATTGGATTCAGGCTTTTTGGTAAAAATTGAGTAGAGAGATATGGAAACTAGAAACGAAAAAGGAAATGAAAGTTTCAAAGTAATTTAGAAGAGAATGGGTGACTAGTAAAGAAAGAGGAAACAGTGATACTGTAAAAAAAGGCAAGATCAATATTTTAAAGACAGTATTAAAGCAGAAACTTCAAAATATTTCATATGGCTGTACGCAACTTCCCTGTTTCAAACCTAGAATGGGAAACCACTTCTCACTTAGAGAAAAAAAATGCAAAACTAAAACAATCACAGTTATTAAATAATTTTCTAAAGTTTTTTTTTTACTTGTGCAACAGCATTAAGTTATCCTGATCTTACTAGATGTATCATTTAAAAGTACTCCAAATGGGATATTTAGAAGTTATTGAGTGGATCACAGATTTTAGGAAGATTTTACCACTTACACTGGCTGGAAAATCTGACCCACAGAACATAGACTTCAGTTTTGACAAAAATTTTGATTTATGATGCATTGTCTAATTTATATTTTTTTTGTTCTTGATCGGTTCGCAGTGCTTCTTTAAAAGAGTTCAGAGCAGACCAGGTAGGATCTCTTGGAAAAGAGAAAAAAATGCACAAACATTGTGCCCTGTCTTGGAGAAAATAAAACTTGTTTTAAGAAAGGTGCTTTAGAGGTGGCAAAGTTAAAGAAATTAAAGGAAAAGTCTCAAATTCTGTAATTACTGAAAGGAGGAGGGAGCATCCACTGGGCTTTAGAGACTGTGAGGAAGATGCTGAAAAGAACTCTCCTGGGAAGTAGAAAAGAATGTGAGGATCTCACAGCAAGGTAAAAGACTTAAATGAAAATATCAATTAAACCTTGTCAGCCAAGGATGGTATCCAAGGAAATTTGGCAGGAAAAGAACCAAGCAGAACCTTTTTCTTTTTCTTATTCCTTCCCAGCTGACCCAGGGTCATTGGGTCAGAGTTTAGTGGCATTTATTTGTCCTCAAAAGAAATAAAAGGACAAGGCATAAGACACCTGCCAAAGGACATGACTGGCAGTGAAGGGGAAGGAAAAGGAGTCCACTTGTATCTTAAAGGAAATCTGCAGCACTCAGGGTGCTCCTGATGAGGTCCCACCATCCTCCAGGAATCCAGGTATGGCTGGTAGCAGAAATCTCAGGAAGAGGTTGGTCAGGAGGGAGCTTTTGTTCAGTTGTTGCCTTTAAGCAAGTCAGTTTACACCTAAATAATCCAATAATTGTGGCCTCAATTCACTAAGAGTATGTTTTTAATACCAGGATTAGAATCAGCTGTAACTAATGTCATTCCCTATTTGTACTGGCTGCTTTAGAGACAATATCATGTTTAAATTTCCCAATTATACAGATTTTAGGCAGAAATTACTTATGTTTCTGATTCCATTCTCACTGAAGGCACTGGCATTTTTCCATTTTTAGCATGGGGTAGATTGTTGAGAAGATTAAATTAAGTCATTTTTCTGTTGAATTTCTGCTGCAAATTAGCACTTATATTTCATTAATAATTGCTGCAGATAGTACATTTAATCATCAGAAAATTACCATTGCTTCAAAATTCCTAGTTAAGATGTTTCTTCAGAATGCTTGCAAAGCATGTTACAATCAAGCAGTACCGACTGCTCTGAAGCTAAACTTACTTCCAAAAAGTGTTTATTTTCAATAGTTATTTGTTACAGCTACAGAAGAAAACATCTGAATCAGGAATATTAGATCTTGTTTCAAAATAAAATGAGAAGATTTTTTATTTTTTATTTCTCTGTAAATTTTTTCAATTCTGTAACATGTAGAAACAGAGTATCTAACAGAAAAATAACTTGCTATTCTGGAAAATGAATTACTCCTGAAGAGCCATGTTTTCATAGGAAGTATCAATTTTTGCCACAAGGAAAAGTATTTTTATAGGTGTTATTTTGGTCAATTAGACAAGGAATAAAAAACATATTAGAAAACCATACTGTTTGTAAGAATTTGGGCCATTTATCTGCTCAATTTAACTGAAAAAAAATAAAAATAGAAACTTCCATGGCTCTAAATTCAAAGGACTGGAGTCTCATTGGATTCCTGTAGAACAGTTTTGCCCATCTTACCTAACTGAAAGAAAGATGAAGAGAAAAAATTTACAACAAGCTGTGACAGGGCACGAGGGAATGGCTTCAAAGTGACAGAGAGAAGGTTTAGACTGGATATTGGAAAGAAATCCTTCCCTGTGAGAGTGGTGAGGCCCTGGCAGAGGGTGCCCAGAGAAGCTGAAAGTGTTCCTGGAGGTGTCCAAGGCCAGGTTGGACATTGTGGCTTGGAGCATCCTGGGATAGTGGGAGGTGTCCCTGTCCATGGCAGGGGTGGCACTGGATGGATTGTGTCAACCTTCAGCTGATGTCATCCTGCCTGAGCTGTCAGAGTCTGCATGGGTGGGGACATTGATGTCAGCGTGTATGGCACAGACTTTCCAAATGCTGCCTCAATTTCAGGAATTTTAAGTGCAGAGCTGACTTGTGAGCACTGATGTAACAATGCTGGCTGTGGGACAGCCTGGGCAGGTCCCCACTCTGGCACACTCAGCTCACCAGTGCTCCTGATCTTTTCAATATTTGCTTCCTCTCCCTTTGACACATTAATCTGATGCTGGAGGAGCCAGACATTCCCTCCCCCTTCTTTGGCTGATGTCTTTAGCTCTGTCAGCTAAATTATGAAATTATACAGAGCTGTCAGCTGGATTCATGAAATAAATGCACACCCTGCAATTTATGGACATCCAGCATTGTTCCATGGAAATGTCCATACCATCAACATGTTATGCATGCATCCCTCTGATCAAACAAATGTTTCATGCAAGCCTGGAAAAAATTTGAGTTTTGGCTGTCACATGTTGTGAATTGTTTCACCATTCTAATATTGAGCATTTGGGGAAAAAAATGACATTTCATACACATTTTCAGAGTCCAGAAAGAAATAACAATATTCCATCAGAGCATACTTGTTATTACTGTATTCTGTTGTATAAAAAACCACCCTGCAGGTGCAGGAAAGGAGGCAGGACAAGTCATGCTCTCTAGAAAAGCATCCCCAGTGAAATTACTTTGTCATAAAATGTCACTAATCATTTTTTAACCGAAGTACCATAAATACAAGCCTTGCTTTTCTAAATTGCTTTAGAGACAGGGACAGAAGTCCACATCTTTACCTTAATAACTCATTTTTCTCACTATGACAAGTCAGCTGTTCCAATATCAGAAATGGGTAGCAAAAAATTCAAGGAATACAGTAAAAAGTTGTTCTCCTCCACCAAAAGATGATAAACTGAAAAAGTTGGAATATCTGAATAAATGTAGTCCTGTTTTCCAAATGTCTCATGGGTCTAAATCACACAGACTTGAAATTTCTTAATATCAAAGCTTGAACTTTAGCTATAATTATATTTATAGGCAGACATTTGTGTAGGAGGTGAACGCAGTGTAGGACTTCTGCCTTTCCAATAGTCTTTGTAAAAAGATCCCATGTCAAAGCTGTATTTTATTGTAGAAATATCAATTTTACTCCAAGTGGCAAAACATTGCAGTAAGGACAGGAAAAACTAGATCAGAACACTCTGGGAAAAGAACTTATCACCGGGTCTATTCTAACTATTCACCCACCATGGAAGCTCTGCCTGAAACAATCTCAAGGCTTGGACTTGGAGAACTTGAATGTCACTTCACATCTCTCCTTCCTATCTTAGCAGATGGGATGAGAACAGTTTGGATTTTTTGCTGAGAGTGAAAATATCTTGGGTTTTTCCCCCCCTCCACATTCCCATTGTCATGAAAGGCACAGAGATGATTAGGAAAAAGAGTCTGTGAAAGTGGCCAACAGCTCATATTTACCAAACATTGGCCTAGGTTAAAGATAAGACCAAGATTAGAGGCTTAGCAGTCTGACTGGGAGCTCTGGAATTTACCATTTGCAGTGTTTTGGTCACATTGATGCATGATTAGATCTGTTCTACAATTCAGCAGTCTCTAGGATTATAAATTAGAAATCCCAGTGGTCATGGTTGCTGGAAGGGCTCCCAAGGGATGGCAGATTTTGGCCTCTCAGCCTCTTGTCTGCTCTGGGTGTTTGCAGATAGAGAAACCCAGACTCTGCTTTGTTCTGCAGTCTAGACCAGCCCTTTGGAGGCACATTCCTGAGGGAAAAAACCTGCATTCTGTGGGAGACCCTATCCAGGGAAAACATCCCTCTGTCCTCCTCTGAGATGAGCAGCACTAAACCACCAGACTCCAGGACAAACCAAACTTGCTGCATGAACCATGGTTTGTGAACACAACAACTGAATTGGTCCAGGCAAATTTCTTTGGCTTCCACAAGCTCTGGAGACTGTTTATATTCATTTTTTATACAAGATTTATGCACCTCTAGAACACATTGGCTCATCACATCAATAAATTGGTGCTAGGATCCTGCCAGAAGGTTTTTGATTGTTGAAAACCCCGAGCTGAGGATAGGGATGAGCAGAGGAACATTTGCTTGCAGTGGTTTGCATTTGTTTCATGAAAAGACAACTGAGATAAAAACAGCTAAACATGCAGAAAGTCAAGGATGTTCTCTCTATCACTGTGACATCCATTACCCTCACATCCAGCAGTTTTCTGTGTGCTTACGTAAACCTGGGGTACATCAAGATTAAACACATTCTTGCCTGTGTTGTCTTTTTTTTAATCCCAGATTGTTCCACTGGAACTTGCCCAATCCAATTCATCCTGGCTGACTTTGTAGATTGCCCTCATGGTATCTCTTCTACAAAGACAGACTTAAAAAAAGATCAGGGTTTACCTGTCATGTTCTCCAGTAGCTGCTTCCCTCCCTTCATTTTAAATGGCAAATTAATAAATATATTTGCTAGGGGAAAAAAACCCAAACCAAACCCATCACTTCAGTTCTCTGACCAAAGGGAGAAGTTATTGTAAAAATTAAAAAAATCCCCCAAAACCCATATGAAAATGCACTTGGATGCAGCTGAATTTACTCGGTTCCTCAATCTGCCATAGAACCAGTGTGAAAATAATAACTGATATTTGGACTGCCAATTCAATCCACGATGTAAAGCCTTTATATCAAAGAAGACCTCTCATATTCCCATTTTGAAAGTTTAACTGGGAGGTACATTTCTATACATTCCTTTGGCAGAGCTGAATTCAGAGGATGAGTGTGACTGTGGCTATTCCAGACAGAAAACAATCCACTAGAAACACATTTACTATCGTGTCTAGAAAGAGAACTGGACTTTGTTTTCACTTCAGGTTTGTATCTTACTATTTAGCTTATCTATTTGTAAATATTCAATAGTAATTCAATTTGTAATTTGTAATTATTCAACCGTTATTCAATTCAATTTGTAATTATTCAATAGTTCTGAAGAGAAAATAGTGGGCAAGACTGTTTTATTGGGCCTTCCAGAATGAGAAAAATAAATGGAGGCGTGTCCCACTGATCTGACAAACATTACTGGCCAAGTGGAATATTCTGACTTACAAACTCTCCTAACTTCTTTTTTTATCAGAAACAGGCTGATGAGCTTGAAACCATGAGTTTGTTAAGAAAACAATCACCAATAAGCTTTATCTCCACATATATTTGGCATTTCTTTGTCTCAATATTGTCTGTGCACCTGAGAGAGAATACAGAGGAAGAAGGAGCAAATTGAGTGAAGATTTCCTTGCATAATTAAGGGTAAGAAACCAAAGAAAGAGAACTGTATCTGCAAATATTTCACAAATACAACACATTACTCTTATCTGCACCAAACCCTTAAGCTATTGGATCCAATAAACACTGTGATAGTCCACTGGAAAGTGTCTCAGTGTTAGTCAGTTGTCTAGACCTAGATTAGTGAAAAAAAGGACATAACCTTGTCAACTGGACCAAGGTTTCATTACTATTGCATTTATTATTATTTGTTGAGAGTTTCATAGTAACCAAGCTAATGCAAAAATGAAGAGCTCACAATGGAGTGTTCACTGCAAAAATGACAGCAAACCACAACATGGAGTGTTTTGTTTCTAACTGTAACCACAGGGTGAGGTAATAGAAGAGTCTGATGTCTTATCTGCCTGTGGACTTGCAATCAGCAACAGCTATCATATTTATTAGCTTTTGCTGGAGAACTACAAAACTGTTGACAGGCCTGAATTGCTGCTTTTTCTATGATTAAAAACTCAGTGGAAGAGCAGCAAGCAGGTCTGAAGGTCCTTACTTAAAACACATCATCTCCAGAAACAAAACAAAAAAAAAAATCCAAAACAAATAATACACAGGAAGGGAGGAAAATTTACAAAGTATCTCACATAAAATATTTGTATTACTGCTGCTGCTGTTAAATCAAGGTGAAAGAAGTGAAGCCACTTTATTTTTAAAGAAGTAAGAGGATTAAATCTTGATTTATTAATTAAAAGGATTCACTGACCCTGCTAGACCTTTGATGATGATCCCACCACTCCTGCCTTCAACTTCCCTTTGCTTATTCTTTTTTCCAAAGAAAGGGAAGCTCATTGGAAATTATCTAGATGAGACATTAAACAACAGATTTGTAACAATATGGCTCACAGTCTGTTCTCATTTACTTTCTTCCTTGGCCTTAATCCCATTGAAATCCCAAGAATTGCTTTAAATTGCACACTTAAATTTAAAACCTGAGGGAGACCTGTGGATTTTACAGAACAACCACATTTGCAGTTAGAATTTTCTGTGTATGGGAACTGAAAGTCATAAACCTCTTACAACAGGGAAGGACTTTAACCAGTTTTGACCATCTTTTAATACCAGATGTCCATCTTCCACTATCCCAGGAGTCTCAGAGCTCCATCCAACCTGGCCTTGGACACTCCCAGGGATCCAGGGGCAGCCACAGCTTCTCTGGACAACCTATGCTAGGGCCACTCCACCCTCACAAGCAGGACTTAAAATTACAGGCTAACTCAAGTTAAGAAGCCTAAATACCTGCATCACTGTCCAGCTCACAAATCATTACTGCTCTTAGGTGATCAAGCACCGTGAGGATGAAGTGCTACGGGTTTGTTCTCCTGCGGTGTGAGGTGTTTGAAGCATTCCAGGAGATTATCTGGGACAACCCTGGAAGACACCTCCTTTCTGGAAATGTGGGGAGGCAGATGATGTGTAACTGAGAGTTTCACATTAAAGCTCTGTTTCTGACTCCAGAATGATTCAGCAGATGAGGTGCAAGTTTTACACACGTCAGGTGATGTCACTGCCCCACATGTGAAGCTCTGGAAGGGAAACTCTGACAAGGCAGCTCATGATGTTACTGTACTCAAGGAAAGCCAAGCACGGTTGAAGCAGTTGTAGCACAGCTTTCCCAACTGCAAGCCAAATGAACTTGCCAAAAAGTCCTCCTAAGGCTTCATAAATAATATGTGAACTGGGATATTTGTGTATAAAAGAGCTGAATTGGCCTTTGTGGCTCTGGAGAGGATGCAGAAACACAACAAACACTGAGGTGACTGACACAACAACACTCCATAAATCAATCTCTGTGCTGGCAGGACCCAAGTAAAGGCTCCATCCTGCAATTTTTATTGATGGGGTATGTGTGGAACATCTGAGAGGCGGAGTCTTCATCATCCCCGTACTTCACAAGGAAAAGTGCAGATGTAAATCAGGAGCAGTGAAGAGCAAACTCCACCACCTCAGGGAGAAGAGACTTTCTGGGGAGGATTGGCAATCCCAAGGCAGGGCTTTTATGGAGCTTGCCTTAATTGCAGATATTTAATATTAGATTGGAAAGCTCCCTTGCTGAGTTAGTGCTTCCTACCCAGATAGCTGCTGTCTCCCTGGTTTCAAAAGCTGTGATACAAGAGTGAGCACAACTGATGCTGTGCCAAGTGATAGGACAGAATTATCTTGAGCTTTCATTACTCTCCTCTGTGATGGAGCAAGAAACTGCTGTGCCACAGATACCCACAGCTGTATGGGACAATGCTCTTCTTTTACAACTCAAGAATAAAATCTCTGAACATCCTTGTTTTCCAAAGACCCAACTTAAATTTGAATTTGATTCTCAACAAGTTTTGCTTTGTATTTTTTTTTTATTTAATGCAAACTAAAGTGATGGTAAGTCCTAAAATTCAACCAGTCCATAAAGTTCTGTCTCATTTCCTAATTTTTGAATGTGTCTTAAGTATGAAGTGAGTTTTAAAACACTGAGGCCAACCATTCAAAACTCCCTCTCTCAAAAACAAGAGACAAGATAGTTAAGCCAGATCTTATTCAAATCCTTGCTTACCCACATAAGATCAGAGTTTTTCTTTCTAGTCACATCAGAAATTCTGCAGCAATTGAGAACATGATTATATCCCATCTTAAATCTCCAGCACAAATCAGAAAAAAACAAAAACTGCTAATATTTTGATAATTACTTCTTTTCCAGGTGAACATTAAAAAAATTAGGAAATATTGAAATATTTTTATCCGAATACTTCAAATATGTTAATTTTCTTACTGAAGAAAGAGCTTGTTTTTCTTATCTATGACGATATAAAACTAAGCTCTGTGACTGTCCCAAAGGTTAAAAATTTGGGTGTCTGAAATAACCCTGATATTATTTTGTACACCATTCAATCTTTGAAATATATATTTCGTTCCATCTGAAGACAGGAAGGAATTTCAAAGCATCAGTATGTCTTGCAAAATGAAATGAAAATAGTTCTTGGTAGGTTTGCCAGAATTGGGCTTGTTTGCTTAGAAAGCAAAATTCAATGAATTACATGTGCCATGCTGCTGCTATCACAGCCAAGAGTGGCCTCTGCTTAAACAAACTCATCTCTCATTGTTAAATTTGGGATGATATATTTGACTTATTCCCTGGCAGGATACTTCCAGAGGTTTCAGCCAGGCAAGAAGAGGAATGGGAAGAGATATTGCAGTCACAGCAAATGGAGGAGAAAAAAGACTGTACTGCACAGTATAAAAAGCATCAATTCTCAGAATCACAAAGTTTTAACCATTTCCAGCACAATTTCCTTAATGTTCTCTTAGAAAGCAGCTTTCTCCCCTTCCACCTTCCCTTGCCCCATTAATTTTAGACAGTATCTTAGCTGAATTATAAAGTACCTTTGTACAATGTTCAGCTCTGTTTTTATTACTGTTTTGATGACAAAGTAACACAAAGGCAGATGTTCCCTAAACAAAGACTTAACCTGAGGAATATTTAATACCTGGGATAAAAGCACCTTTTTACTTGTAAACTATCAAAAGCACAACAGACAGATGATGATGTAGAAAAAATGAGTGAGGCAGGGAGGTATTGTGACAGCTGTTCCTCACAGAGCAAATATCTGCTCTTCTTTCCTTATACCCCCTACAGGAAAAGTGAATTATATTTGCTCCTGTCTGTTTTTGGGAGTCCATGGCCTAGAAAGTTCACTGTGTTACATTTCTAATATGCTCATGGAGAGCTCCTGAGCAGCCAACAGCCTAGAATTTTATTGCTTATGCAAAGAAGTGGGACAAAGAGAACCCAAAATCTGCCTGTTAATAGAAATTCTGAGAGGATACTTGCCCTTAGCTGTGCAATATAACTAAATCCACCATCACATCTGTGGTTTTGCATGGTTAACTCTGAAATACCTGAATGTCTGATGCTACAGCCCCACCCTGGCTAACTGACCAAGGTTGGACAAATTTACAGATCCCAAATTTCCTTAATATCACGCCAGACTTTGCATTATACAAGACACAAATCAATTCTCTTAAATTCATTAACTACTGCTGTATACAATTAAAAGAAAAAAACCCCACAATTTCAGGTTGCCTTTTGCTCCCTGCCTAAAATCTGAGTTGTCTTTAGCCAAGTGCTAGGTAGAGGAGAAGGAGAACTGTGCTTAATACTGCTTAAAGTAATCATTTTTATTCTTTTATTATTTTGAAATTCACTCAATACATGCTGCATTATAGGCTTGTTTTCCACCCCTCATTTTCAAAAGCGTCCATCTTTCTGAAATACAAATTTGTGCAAGTAAAACCTCTTGCCAGAGGAAATTCTGTCCCTCAGCTCCTGTGGGAGATGTTCAACCACAAAGAACTGACACCACAGGCTGTGATTTTCCCTGCCTAGACCAGGAAATCAATCAGATGTTCAGAATTCAGGCTGAGAATTCAATTCCATAATTCTGGAAATTCTAGCCAGGTGTTTCTGTAGCTGCCTGCACAGTTGTTTGCTGGAAAAGAAAGGTGCTTTAAGGCAATGGGATAGGAAATGAAGTCCAATTTTCCCACAGGATTTCCCGTTCATTCTGCATTCTTGTAAGTTCAAATATATATAAAGACACCAATTGAAATTTTACAGGAACAGGCAGCTTGTAGGAAGTTGATTTTGTATTGTCAAAGCAACATTAACATTTTAAGGAAATGCTTTCAAAGCTTAGTGGATTGAAATAAATCCCAAATCAGGCAAATGTCTGAGAAAGTAGTGTTTGATATTTTTTGTAGCCTAAAGCCTGAGCAAAGGTATTTTTTGGCTGGCACTGGATATGCAGTTTGAACGTGGTATCAGGCATTTCTTACTGCCTTCCCCCATCCACTGCCATCAGCAAGCTGCTTAGCTTTCTTGTCAGTAATTCTGACAGTTGTGCTTGCTCTTACAGTTTCAAGTTTACTTCTGGAGCACTCCCTGGAGGGTGTCTTAACTGAACCAAGATTTGAATTCTATGGAAAAAAAGAAATCCAAATAGAAAAAACTATTGTTTTCTTATTACTGAGCTGAGATGCCTGCTCATGTCACAGATTTTGGTCAGCTTTCACGTACATAGTTATAAACCTGAAGCTTCCATTAAATCAAAAGAACTCTTCCCTTTGAAGGGAGACCAAGTTTTTTTTTGGGGGGTTTGCCTCTCTGTAAATCAGTTACCCCAGTGAAAAGGCAAAAACAATCTGCTTTAAGACATGATAAAGAGTTCTAGAAAGAATTATGCCAGAATATCTCTGTGCCAGCTATGGCTGAGGGACAAGAGAAAGTGGAATCTTAAGCATTGAGTTCAAGTTTATATTTAACCTTTGGATTGCATCTGGCCACTGGAGCCAGATTGTAAACTCCAGAACTGCTGAGTATCAATGAGCCAGTGGTCTGGGCTGATGTTCAAAGGGAATATAATCTGAGTTAAGGATTAGAGAATCAGCAAATTCATATGGTTTATACCACTACAGCATATGTATTTATTCATATTAATCATGCTGCAACACCCCCCCCGTTCCCCATGCAAATCCACACATTTTCCAGTTGAAGCACTTTATCCTGATGCTTGGGAAGAGTTTTGTCCCCTGAGGTTTCACTGCAGTTTACCACCAGACAAATACTTCACTAGAATGGCTATGTCAAAAATGACACAGAAACTCAGGCAAAAACTCCTCTCATTTCATTTTTCCCAAAGAAATGGTCACAAAAACCACACAATCAGGATTCTTTCCAACCCAGAGCCTCATTTCACTATGGCTCCATAAGATGATATATTCATACATTTGTCACCAGTTACTGCTTGTGTCTCTTCAGAATTCCCTCTCCAGTCTCCCCTCAGTCTGTTATCCACAACTAACAGCACTAACAACTCTTTCAGCTTCTTCTTGAGTTAGTCAGACAGAATTCAAAGAGATTGATCATTTTATATCCCTTCAACAGAAACAATGCTCCTTTCTTTTGTTTGTAGCTGCCTGCCTTAATGAAAAAACAGCCCTACTTACACAGTGCTTTTTTGAGCTGTAATGTGCTAGAAAGCATCACTTCATAAAACTGCCTGAAACAACAGATAAGGAGTTCTTGAAAAGGTATTGATGGATCCAAGCAACATCTAAAATGGTATTTAATTACTGCTAACTTATATTCTGACAAGAAAACAAATTACTGCCTTAGCAACATAAACAATGTATGCTTTCATAGCTCCATATATTCAATGTGGATGTGCAGCACTTCTGTTCAACTCAAAACTTATTAAAATATTCACTTGTCAGTCTAAAGAAGCACCTGATAGACCCCACACTTGCAATCTCATACAGGTTGGGTTTTTTTAGGTATGATTGGCACTTCTTGCCAGAATTTGATCAAATTCAGCCAGCTTGTATTTCACATACATTCCTTCATAAACTCATTCTCAGATCTAGACACAGGATACCTCAAATGACATCAACATCAGCCATCACCTCCCTGAGCAGCTGCTGAACCTGGTTTCTATGGTTTCAGGGAAGATCTCCTGATAGTCAGGGGTACAAAGAGGGGTTTAATACAAGACCAAATGTGAATGAAACCCTTCCCTGCGCTCTCAGACTAAACCAAGCATTTCTCTGCCTGGAAACCATGGAACAGAATTACCTGGGACTGAGATGGGCAAGCACAGGACTACATTTGACACGTTCTGAAACCCAGCAAGCCTTTGTGCTATCTGGCACTAGTCTGCAGCAAAAGACATATTCACGTGTTTCACAAAATCCTGGATGAAATTAATTATTCACTAGAATGCCAAATTATTTCACTATTTTGACCACACATCCACATTGCTGGATAGTGTGAGCTTGTTTGTTTATTCAGGCAAGAAATAACTGTACTAGAAAAGCCAACAATACTTGCACACATGAACATTTTTCTTTCACTGAGATTTCTAGAGCAATAACAAGAGAAAACAGGGAAATCAAAAGAATGTTGCTACAGAATTAAAGATGTTGGATTGGTTGGATTTTATTATAACACTATAATCCAAACAATTTTGTTTGGAACTACAGAAAGAAATTAATGATGAAAAAATCAGTATGAGAAAATGCTGAGGCTGTTTTGCTTGGCAGAGGGAGGGGAAAAAATTTGTTTGGATATTTCATGATTCATTCTTAGTTTCTGTTTTCCTTTTTTTTTTTTTACAGTTAAGCTAAAACCAAAATATTTTCATAGCATTCCAAGGATGTTTTAAATGGCAGGAATAAATACATATGGCAAGGGAAGCTGGAGACATTTTTTCTTGCCATGTACTTAAAATATGTGTTCACAATGAGAGTGTCACTACATTGTTATGCATGATGTTATCTCAGATGGGAAAATGAAATAACACAAAATGTTCTTGATTTTTAAGAAAACCAGTAAGTGACCAAATTTAATAAACACCACTCAAGGACACTGGAAAACATCTGCAGGGAATTTTCTCCTTTGGAGTTCAGCTTTCAAAAATTGATAAATAATCATGTTATCCAAGAACATTACAATAACATTAAAGCTGTTCGTCCATATTTAGGTTTTGAAATGGAGAGGGACCTTACAATACTTCTGTGCTTTGCAGGCCTCACCCTTTTCTTCGAGCACAGACTGTTTCAAAAGTCTGTTAATTTGATTTATGCCACTTTTTCATCATTATAGCAGGAAAAAGGCAATTAAATATAAAATGCTCATTTCTAATCTATGAAATGACTGCAAAATTCTGAGTCAGTAGCTTCAACAGGAGCCATGGGAAAAAATAAAATAAAATCATTCCATCATCTCATGGAACTAAGAAAATATTTCTTGTAATCACTTGACAATCCATGACAAGTCCTTTATGAGCTGAAGAGTCCACTTAGCTTTAGAAAAAAAGATTAAAACCTATAAAGCAACTCTGTTTTGGAAACTGATTCCTGCCAAATGGAATTCAGTGCTCAATCATCCATCAATAAATAAGCCTTCTGAAACAGAAAACAAATTACATCTTTTCAATCAAACAAGGGTGTGGGCAGAAAGTCCAGCTGATGCTTTTTTGTGCTCCAGGATATTTTCCTGAAATATGACACAGGAGCTGAGACTGCTGCACACTTTCAGGATCCATTCAACTGCCAGGAACAGCAGTAATCAAGAAAGACTGCTGGGTTCTTACAGCACATTTCAACAAACTCAAAAAAACACCAAACCAATTTAAAAATCATGCAACCTGGTGATTTGCATGTACTTAAAAATTTATTAATTTTGAAGTATGAAAAATAATAAATTAGTTTGCATCAGTTTGGCTCCAATTTACCTGTCAAATGCATTGTCAGAGCTATGGGCCAGTGGCTGTTACCTTAGAAAACTGCCTTTGACAGCTGGAGTACCTCCTTTAAAGACTGGATTACTGTTAATGTAGTCCAATTGTTTTGCCTTGTTCTGCAAGTAGACAATGAATTAAACAAGCTAAGAGATAACTATGAAATTATATTATTTATGGCATTCATTGCAAAACTTCAAATTGGGGAGCTGCAGAAGCCAGGATTGGATAGGCTGACAAATCACTGTTTGATTCTCATCACATTAAAAAAAACCCAAAAAACCAGATAACAGCTAGAAAACCCAAATAATATTGCTGTTCCTCTTCCCCTACAGAAAAAGCCTCCAACTGAGATATTAAGACAGAAATCAGCTTTGCAAAAGGGTACTGGGGTGTCCTACAAGTGGGAAAATTCAGGAAGGTACTTGTCCACTACCCCACACCCCACACTGGCCTGAATTAGAAGGCTACAACAATAATTTCAAAGGAAGTTTTCCTAATCAAAACAACTTCTGCATTTTCTTGAGGGGGGAAAAAAGGGGAAAAAAGCTGCTTAATGAATATCTTAGTTGTAAATGTGGCATTTTGGTTTTATGATTTTTATGAGGCAAGTAATTGTTTACTTGTTTTTTCTTAGATGCAAAAAATGGTATAAACTGTATAATCATCAATAAAAAAGTTTTCATAGGGATGAACTCAAATTCCCTAGAATATCAGAATTTTTTTACCTTTTCATTTTGATTTTTTTGGACTCTATTTGCTGAAAATGAATTTCACACCACATTACACTTAAAAAGGAAAAAACCCTCTGTGCAATTAAGAATCCTATTTGTAAAAAGCTAATTCAGTCTGCATTAAAGCTCCATTTCTGTAAATTTAAAAAAAAAAAAGAAGTTTGTGGTTTATTTGGGGGGAATGAGGATGCTTCTTTGTTTTGGGCTGGAGGGTGTTGTAGGTTTTAACCTGGCCACTTCAATATATATGTGCTCAGAAGAAAAATGTGTTTGAGTCAACTTGACCTTTACTGCTTTCATGTTGCTCAAAACTGCGTAATTTTTCAGGGGAGACACTCTCTGAATGATCACACACTTGTAGGCACCTCTTCCTTTAAAATAATGCCATTGGAAGAGAGCTTTTAATACTTGATCTGAATGGAATTTTGTACAACCAGGCCTCCAAAGCTCACCCTGGAAACCCTGTGATGTGAATTACAGGTAAATAAGTGGGATTGCAGTTTGTGGATTCCCATAGTTAGTTTTTACTGGAATCAAAAATTATTATTAGACTAAGTGCCCCGTGTTTCTTTTCTGGTTTATTTTGATCATACTTGGAATAAAATCTTGAAACGTTGCTATCTGAAGTGCTTTATTTTGGCTTGTAAAAGAAGCACAAATCAAACATGGCATTTCTTTCAAATCACATTTCAGTCAGATTGATGTTTTTCACCCTTCTGAACCGATCCTTGAAAGCAGAAAGTTAAAAACATTTTACATTTTCACTTGCCAACTGAAACAAACCCAAATGTGAGCCATCAGCAAGTCGTGAGAGACCATCCAGAGAGATTTCACAAGGCTCCTGTCTCCAGGAAAGTATTTTCCTTTCTCCCTATTCCGTGGGTGATCACCAGGCAGTGGCAGACACTCCAAGCACATGTGCACTATTAACAAGCCCACAACTCCTGCTTAGAGGTTCTTGGTGCATTTATACCAATGTGCAGATATTGCCTCAGGAATTTTAGGTCAAATCCACCACTTTTGGTTGAAAAGTTACTTGGGTAATCTAGCTGGAATTCCTGGGGAAAACCTAGGTTTTTTCCAGAATATCTTCCTTGTTACCAAGTCTAAAAGCTTTCTTTTAGACCGTTTTCCATTGTATTGGATCCATATCTAGCAGACAAAACAGGGTGGTGTGTCTCTTAGGCAGAGCTTGACTTCAACTGTCAAGATAATTTGGGCTTTGCAACCAGCCTGGCTTTGTTTTGACTCCTCAGTGCAGGGAAACAATAAAATACTGGCAATGACAAGAACTTTGAGTCAGTCAGGTGTTGTTTTTGTGTAGGAAATCTGAATCATCAGCCACTTGAAAAGCAGCTGGGCTAACTAGCTCAAAATTACTTTCAGCAGCTTGGGAACAAATACTCTTAGGCTAAACCACCAAAGTACCAGCGGTGTTGCTCAGAACACTGAAGTAAGAATTTGGTATCGTGGGCCTGGTGGCATCTCATTGGTGTAATTTCTGTTTGGGGGTTGAGGAATTGGGGTTTTCCTGGTTTTGGGTTAGATATGAGACTAGAAACACCTCAAAAAACACAAAAATTACTGTAATTTGCAGAAATACACTGCTGCCAAGTTCCTCCCTCCCCTTTTATTTACATCTTTTTTCTGCTCCCTCTTTTTCAGTCATTACATAAAAATATACAAAACCTGGATATTTAATACTCAAGACATATTAAGGGAAACCTAATTCTGAATTCTTGCTCATTTGACTGTGTGCCTTGACAAAGCATCTCCAGTGAATCTGCATTTACAAAGTTCCCAACAATTTAGGAGCACACCTTTAGAAACATTACTTCATGGTTTTATCCCAGTTTATCTTATCCCCACACTACCCTGGATTCAGTTTCCTCTGCCCTCTTGTGCTCCCCTCTGGGGTGAATGGTCTCTGGAAAATGCTGGGTGTGGAGAGACTTCCTTGCTCACTAGGGAAGAGAGGAGTTTTCCCATCCCAAGGAGTGCTGGTTGTTATTTTTCCTCATGCCCTTCTGAATCATAGAAAGCAACCCCCTGCTTCCCAATATCAGGCTTTTCAACACAGGACAAGTGAAAAAAAGGACTTAAAATCATGCCTTCTACCAAAAGCACCATTTTCCAGGCACATGGATAAACTCCACCCTGCATATCTGACCATAAATCTCTGATTTCTGTGGGAAATAGTCAGGCATGTTATGTACAGCAGATATAAAAAGCATAACTTTACCCCTCAGTGAGGTCAGTAAATTGTGAAACCTTACAATTGCTTCTTGATGCTTTCAATTAAACTCTGCACATTCATCCCCTTAATTCAGAGGAACTCAGCTCAGGCAGATTGCATGAAAACTGAAAACAGAATTTATTCCATGAAACAGCCAAATGAGCCACCCACCATAAAAAAATAGGAGGGTACATTGTACATTTTCATGTGGACAAGAGGGACTCCACCTATTTCCATTTGGGATTTATATCCAGCATCTCAGACTCATTGTAAAGATGGAAAATAAATTAGGTCCTATGAAAACTCCACAGGAATTGCTGTTAAAATGGTTTAATGTTTTGTCTGTAGATCATGAAGTGATCACAAACAAACTGGAGGGAATGCCAATGAAATAGTCATCTGTGTAACGCCAATATTTTAAAAATATAATAATCCTATTTTGAGAGTGAAAGTACCAGTGATTTGAGCACTACAGGCCCCCAAATAAATACAAACCAAGTGTGATCTCATTCAAGCATAACAGTTTTGCTGTTGTTGTAAAACACGGTTCTTGTTTAGGAAAAACAGCTACTGACTTATGATAGACAAATTCTAATTGAAAATATGGGGTTTTTACTTGTGTTACATAGGAAGAATTATTAATCCCGGATGCTATTCAGGGAAAGAGAATGCAGTTAAAACTGCAGCTCTGACAAACTGCCTGTCAAATGCTGGTATCAATTTTCTTCTTCTAAACCAAAACAAGAGGTGATAGCAGCCTTTAGACTGCATGATTTCATTTAGGATCAGAGCAACTAAGTCTACCAGAAGAAAAAGGAGAATTGGTATCACAGTTTCATTTTTAATTGCTGAAAATTGCATTACTGTGAATGCTGTGACAGTAATTTTTGACAGGTTTTCATAGAAGAATTATTTTCTCTCTTCTGCAGATATTGTCACGACATTCAGCATCTAATATTCTGTCAGGAGCTGATGCACTGCCTTTCCTTATTTGCTTTTTGCAATATTACACACCTGTGCAACAGGTTGATAAAAACTACTAGCAAAGTCCTTGTACCTCAGTGCAATGGGCAGGAATCACCAGGAGATCTTTCATAGATAGGAGTTTATTACCGAAATCCTGCCCCACAGTGCTGAGGAAGGAGTCTGAACGTTTCTGACCTGTCCCTGACAGCATCTCCCACAAAAGGAGCAGCCAGCTGCAGGTAATGGGTTGACAGAGTTCTAAAAATGGCCCAATTTTTACCAACCCAGGCTAAAGCAGAGTGTATGAGCATGTCAGGTATCCAGGGAATAATCTGCTGGATAGATCTGGCTTCCTGATACCACCCCAGAGATTTTCAAACAGGCAAGAACACGAAAAAATCTGGCCCACTCCACATGCACAGTTAAATAACAGAGAATATAGAAATGTACTTAAGATTTCCTGCCAGCTAAAAACTGACATATTATCCCATATTGTGTTTCCCTGAGGGCAGTCACACTTCATTTGTCAAAGGCAGTCCCTATTTTATAACCAGGATTTTGAATGTCACCCTTTTCCACACACATAAATCCCAGAAAAGAAGAGACTTCCTATTTTTACCTCCCATGCAGGTAAGCTCTCCCAAAGGAACAAACGAAAAGCTGAGATAACACACAAGACTTAGGCCTCTTAATCATGTGCCAGACCATGTTAGATATTAAAAGGTTTGGGCAAAGATGCCTTGTGAGTTAGATGTGATTAAAGAAACAGAAGATAGTACCTGGCCCTGAGGAATTCACTGTCATTACTCAGCACACAATAAGGAAACATAAATGTGAACATTTGAAAGAGAAAAGATACAGGCGACCACTTTATAAAAGAGTATCTCTATATTGTTATGAGAGTGAAGGATATTCCACAGCTTCTCCTCAAAGGCAAATTTCAAAAAGAGTAAAGCAAACACTGAGATCTTCAGGAGAGTGACCAGAAAGCCAAGAGCCCCTTCAGGTAAAATGGCTGAAGGAATATGACCAATGCCTAATGACAAAGTTCCATCTAACTGCATGGAAAGGTTGGGACAAGGAAAGGAATCGTATGATCAGAGTTGAAAAGTAGGAGTGTGATCACATTATGTGTTTAAGAATAGAAAAAGGAAAAATATTACAGCTATATATGGGAGAACAGCAATAGCCACTGCCTGAACATAAAGTTGACAGTCCTCAGTACTTCAGCACCCTCGACAGAAACACCCTTTAAAAGCTTCGGTTGTAAAGGTAAAGATTAGGGTGGGATATTGGCATGGCAGTCCTGGATAAGACCTGCTGGAGAAGGTATTCAGAGAGTTCAGAAATCCTGATTTTCCATTGCCAGGATGTCCCTATTGCAACTCCAAAAAGGGAGGAAAGGGAAGACTGGAAGCAATAAAACAAGGACTGGTGGATCACTCTTAGTTCAATGAATTTATGTGGAAGTAATTTGTGACAGCAGCAACTTAGAGCTTTACATGAGTCCACAGGATATGACAGATCACGTGTGGAGTACATTCACATGTATTTGTGTGATGAAAAAAGAGACATAAATTGTCCTTGTCTGGCTGTTCAACAACTCCTCGCTGCTCCTGCATAATTGTTGCTTTTCCCAGATGATGCCGAGCACATCACAACAACGTGCAACAGTTTGCTGTTACTCAGGGTTGAAAATATGTAAGTTCAAACCTAATTCTGCTTCCTCCCCAGCTGCAGGGGTGATTTTTTCCATTTGCCTTCTGCCTCACAGGCAAAGGTTTGAATCTTCTCACCACACTGTAAACACACAGCTTACAAAACAGGAGGATGACTAAAACGGTGACAGCAGCCCTCAGCAATGAGCAGTAAAGAAAAGTCTGCATCTGGAAGGACAGGATGAAAACATTCCTCATAAAGAGCTCTCACACAAAACACAAAGTTTAACTCAGCCAGGATGAGAGATTTTACCTATCAAGTCTGACAGTCTTTTTTTATTTCAATGCTTTAATTTCAAGAGGGGGGAATAAAGTAATTTTGCACTCATCATTAGCTGAATACCTGCTGTGTTTAGAAAAGACACTTTAAATTTACTTTTTATTATTTTAATAATTCTAAACTTGGAACAAAATCAAATGTTGCCTGGTTTCTTGAAAAAACTTTTACATCTCAAATTTTCAGAAACAATGGTCTTCATACTGATTTTAAAAGCCAGTTGAAGGACTAAATTGTCTTTCACAGCAGACAAATACTTGCACTTAAAACAAAAGAACCAAAACCTCAAAGAAACAACTGGTTTATTAAGCAATAACTGCCTTCACACCTGTATCACAAGCCAGAGCTTCTCCTCACTGACACCCTTGGAACCATTCCACACCAATGAGTTAAAGTTCATCTCAGACAAGGATCAGGACCTGCTTCTGCCAGCTTGTGGCTGCTGTAAAAGCACTGGGAACATTTTATAGGTCCATAGCTGGAATATGAACCATGGCAGCTTTTTAATAAACTAGTCAGGGCACAAACTTCCTTTTCTAAGTGCAAACCTGAGAGAGGCGAAAACTGTTGCCTGCTGGGAAAAGACTCCAACATTTCTGAGGACAAGAATCCTGAAATGTTGTTTACAACAAGTGATGCAATATTTTTGCTCAGCTTTTCAAAATAACCTCGAGATGATGTTCCAGCAGCTCTCTGAACCCTCACAGCCACAGCTGCCAAGCAGTTTGTGCTCATCCCATGGCTGGAATTCTGGTTTCAGACAGGGGAACTGTGGGTGAGGTAGGCAAGTTTCCATGGAAACCTGCCTAATTTCTGCCAGGAGGAGCTAAGAAAAAAACAACTTTTTTCCCAGAGAGGGTTTTCATGATCTTGACTCAGCATTTTTCCAACAGTTCTATTAATAAATCCCAGGATTTGTAGCTGGTGGCTGCTGACAGTACACACTGATCTCAGAGTGAATGACTCTTCCCCTGACTTTCTTATCTGCAGTTTATCTCAAAGACATCACTCTTTCCACCTGGGCAAATCCCTGATACTCTTCTACATAATGTCTGTGAAAGTGTGTGCACATACACACAAGTCCCCAAAACCCCATCTTAAAGAATAAACTTTCAGTTTCTTACCTCTTACACTCATGTGGTTCTTTTAGAGGAAAGATTACTGAATTATTCTACTGACATATTTCTCCCAGCTCTGCAATCGATTTTTATCTTTCACTGGATGTTTTTTCCACACTGCATCTTGACTTTTTTTCTCTTTGTAGGTGAGGTGATGGGAGGTAAAATTAGATTTTACCACCATGAAACACCTGAGAACCCTTAGGGCTTATCCTATAACATGCTGCTACCTTCAGTTCAGATGTAAAAGGTGGTGCACATATGGCTGGTACTTTTTGAACATTACTAATTATGAAAGAACACAAGCTGACTTTAATATTAGAAATTATGTCTTTTAAGCTTTTCTGCGAGTAAAATTTTGTAAAGATTCCACTGACTCTTGATGAAAGGGAAAGGATATTTGTTTTGTCTGAATTTAGAAGTGTTTAAAAAACCAGACACTTTAAGAACAAATTTTCTGGTAAGATGGCATCTTACAATTCCTTCAGGTACTGGAAGGCCTCAGTTAGGTCACCCTGGAGCTTCTCTTTTCCAGGCTGAACAATTTACTTAGTGCAACAATCCAATAAAGGCAAAAGAACAGCCACTGATCAATTACACCCAATAAAGGCACATGTGACAGAGCAAGATAATGTAAATAAAAAAGCTGGACACTGTGGTGCTGCCAGCGAATCCTTGCATCACTGCAGAGCGTCATGCAAACGGCAACAGGAGATAAAACTGTGCCAGAGGGTGAGCTTAAGGACTTGGCACGAGCCTGGCTTCACTTCACTGCTGCTCCCAATCACATAAAAGGCATGCAGAGCAGCAGGATATCATTTCTATCATATCTGACATCAGCAGCTTTAGACAGATAGAGAGATACTTCTTGGACTCTCATCCTCTCAAGGCCTTTTCAGTTCAGAGCAAAAGATTCTTGGAGTATCAAACTCAACAAAAAACTTGGTTAAGATTTGGATAGGTGCTGGAAATGAGGTTGTCAGATTTTAGCCAGGGAATTGCAGTTTTTTCCTATATAAAAACTAGGCTGGAAGTTCAAAGAGGAAGTAACAAGATTACTTTGACACAGAGGATTCCAAGCCTGTTTCTTCTCTTTCAGACTGAAGCACTGCAGCTTTTATTTGGGAATGTGAGCTGTGATAATCCCAAGTGACTTAACTGCATCACCAATGTTGATCTTGCTATCTACCCTCTCTAGGTAAATAGTCTGCATAGAGACAAATCACTTAATGGCATTAAGTTTAATTTCCAGGCTGATTCTAAGGCTTGTTCTACAGTATTCCATCATCCATCAAGGGAAAATAAGCTTCCCCCATCTTTCAAAATATTCCCATACAAATTTCTACTTGATAGCCCTTAAATGAAGATTTTTCTTATAATTATTCTGCAAAGGTATTTCTATACACAGCATCTGGTTGGAACATTAAGTTGTTTCTATGTTAAAAAAAATATTCACCCTCAATTTTTCAGCAGGTTACTAAATAACTTCAGAACAAAAAAGACCAGGTGGCACCAAGCAAGAAGAAAGAGAGAGAAAAATATACATTCCTTTAATGCATTGTGAAAATTAAACGGACCAGCTTGTGTTACCATAAAAACTTTCTCCTACTTGTCCTTCTGGCATCTGTTGTGTTTGTTAACAGCTTTTATTATTCCCAAATTAATCAGTCAATAAGCACTTTGACATTTCTGCTAAACAGATGTTTTGTTTGAACAGAAGTGGGATATGTTACGACCCCAACATCTACCCCCAGTGTTGCAAATTCAATTTTACTTCTGGTTATTTTCAAAGCAGGCTCCCACACTGAATTTCTTATTTACGCTCTAAAAACTTGGTTATAATTAACCTTCACTTGCCTTGGTAATGCCTCCCAGATTGCCAAATATTTCAAGTTTGTTCTTCAATAAAATGCTTTATTAATATGAAATACACAAGTTTTGC
Organism: Cettia cetti; assembly: GCA_013401135.1. Lineage (NCBI taxonomy): Eukaryota > Metazoa > Chordata > Aves > Passeriformes > Sylviidae > Cettia > Cettia cetti. The sequence continues at coordinate 117,656 of VZUI01044618.1, read as the reverse complement.
CTCCTGTTCACCTTCCAAGGCCCACGAGAGCAGAATCCCTCTGTTGTGCATCAGAGTGGGGAAAGGACATGTTGACAAAGAGCCAGATTTTATCTCTCTGGAGTAAAGCCTCATCTACACAGAATTCTGTCACATTATGTGTGTGGGATTATGTTTTAATACCTCTCAGATTCTTCTGGGCCTCCTGTCTCACAGTTCTTTTTGTCCTACCCTCTTCTCCCCCAAAGCATTGGATTAAATCAGTACCTTAGAATGGGAATCAACTACAAATTGTCTGAAAAAACCACACCAAAAATTCCCCCCAAAACTCTACAGAATACAGATGATCCTGAGCTCTCTCCACGGACCATGTCTGAACAATGAAGCAGTTGAGATTGGAAGGGTATGGGGAAAAAATATCTAATAGTACCATCTATTCACTTTAAAAAAGCTAAACAAAAATCTCTTAGGAAAATAGTTTTCTAATTCAACTTAGCAAGATGCAAAAGAACCAGGAAAGGTTTAATGTTTCAGCTGGGGCTATTTGCACACTTTTCCATGACAAGCAGGAAGATGGTGCTGTGGAAAAGCCAGGAAATATCTCTTGTTTAAAGCAAAAAGGTACAAAAGTAAATATTAAATATTAGATATTACCTACTAGGCAAAATGAGAGATTTCCTTAACAAGCTGTAGGCTTTCCTGTTTAATATGTAGGTTTAGATGGGTATTTATGAAAATGAAGAGTAACAAAGTATTTTTAATATTCAAAGAAAAACTTCTGTCCTATATATTGTGGTGGTTTTTAAGCCCTAAAAAAGCTTTATCAAACTCAGAAAATACCTGGAATACTTAGGAGTCAAAGTAGGAAATATTTTTCGACTCAGAGCTGGAAATGTGTTTCTCTCAATTGCAAAATCCTGGTCCTACCCCTGGGCAGAAAGCTCTTATAGAATACATTAAAAAATTAACTTTCTAAAATCTAACTGAAAAGCTCTTTTAGGTGTAGTGGTAATTACCAGCAGCTACAGCCTCTCTTCACTAATACAGAAAAGATACTTTTTTACTACAGTTCAATCTACTTTGTGCAGAAATTTAAGAATTAATAGTTATTCCACAAGCAACAAAACTGGGGGAAGAATGCTTATTTCTTAGCTAAAGGTCATGCAAATATGGTAGAACTTGTTTGGACCAGTTTACTTCTCCTCTCATCCATTAAATTATCCTTAAGCTGAGAAAGATATTAAGTTATAAATACATACATTAACGGAAGAGTAGATTAATTTTCTTTTACTGACACCTCTAAAGGATTATAATACTAAAAAAACCCCCAAAACCAGGAGAAGCCAGTATGCAGAGCAGGAAGATGCTATTTTTTTAATTGGCAATGCATTTCATTCATCAGCTACTTCTACAAAAGATACCTCACTCTAGAATTTCCTTTATTTCCACGAGTGGAAATTCTGACTCCGATTCCATTCCTTTCTCTTCATAAACCTAGGCCTTCTTTCATCTTTTCCCCATTCTTAAAATGTTCTTGACAACTTTGCTAAAATCCCCAAAATGTTCATTTAAAATCTGAAAGTGCCTGAATTTAACCATGAGTGAGCACTTAGTGATTTCAACAGCTCTTCAGGTACACTAGAATACTTCATTCAAAGGGATTTTATTCTGCACTATTTTACATGGGGAAGAAAAAAATTATACACAGAGGATCAAAAGAGAATTGGAATTTCTGCATGATGACTAATGGAAAAAAAAATAGCCACACAAAATCCTGGCTTCGATCTTCTGCTTTCCAAGGTGAAAGCAACATGGAAATAATTAGCAAGTGATAAGATTTCATCCAGGATGTGAAATTGAAAGTGAGATTATTGATTGACTTTGGAGATGCTGAAATATTAGTGCCTCAGTACTGGAATTGGAGAGATAAGGGGAATAGTGAGGGAGATAAAGCAAGATTCTTCCCTAATCTGAGGGAGTTTGAGGTTTATGTTTAGTCAGAAACCCACAAGAGCTGAGCTTATTCAGGATGTTAATGTTGGCTGTGCTGATGTTTTCTTTAATTGTAGTGATTTCATTTCAAGGAAATATAATTAAGTACCAGTCACACTTTATCTCAGAGTTGCCCCCTGCCTTCACTTTCTCAATATTTAATAGGTGCTTAAAGAAGCCAGTATGTGCTCTAAAACACAGAGGGGAAATGGGATAAAAGCTAAAATCCCTCACTAAAATTCTCTTTATGGGCAGCCTTTTCTATACCATCACTTCTGGAAGCAAGAGAAATAAGAATTTAAAAAACCCCAAACAAACAAAAAAATCCCAATCAACAACAACAAAACACACACAAAAAAACCCCAACCAATGAAAAAATAAACAAAAAAAGAACCACCATATGTTCTTTACTCTTCTTGGGAGTGGCTGTGTTTGCTCCCAGATTCTCAGCTGAAAACCACTCCCAGCACCTGTGCACTGTTTCCTCATCCAGTGACAGCAGCTGAGCTGCTCTGTCAGCTCTCCACAGGACTCAGACCTCCTCTGCAGGGCCTTAAACTGAAACAAAGCCCATTGCTCTTAAAAATAAAACAAAAAACACCTAGAATAAGCTAACAACCCAAAAAACCCAACAAAAAACAAACAAGCAAAAATAGCACTACAAAACATCACCAGCACAAATAGAATTCACGTATATTAATGCTAGGCTGCAAAAAAAAATAGTTTATTGCAATTGGGAAACTGCAGAGTAATGAAATACAAAAACTTTTTTCAGATTGGAATTTATGCCCACTTCAGATGCCTGAGTTGTGTTAGGTGAGTCCTAGTCCAAGAGCCCCAGTGATATCTATTTATTTGGAGAGTTGTACAAGTCTTGACTCGGTTTCCTCTTCTGGGTTTTGTAATTTTGCTAGGAAGAGACAGATTGGGTTTCTGATTCTAAATAAGGTAACTTGCTTAGAAGGAGTGAGTCACACAAACTTCACAGGAAAAGGTAAGAAAACAAAATTCTCAAGAAAACCCCAGCAGCAGGTGGATTTCTCTCACAGCTGTTCTGAGGAGTTTGTAGCTGTACAGTCCAGTTACATATTTATCCCTCTCTAGCACTGTTTCCTTAGTGACAGATTGCAATTAATATATGAAATATAAGTTATAAAAACACTTTCCAGGAATAAGAAGGATTAACAGCCATTTGTATAACAAAACACAATCAACCTTATACTTCCTTAGAAATTATAGCCACAAAAGCAAGTGATTAATAATTGATGAGTGTTGAAATAAGAGCTACCAGTTCTTACTATCACTTAATAAGTATTTATGCCAACTAAAATCAATTATTGATTAATAAAAAAAATAAAAAACTCAAAGGACATGCCAGTTATGGATGTAAGAAAGGTTTTTGGCAAATACCATCAAATACATAAAAACAGGGATAGTCCACAGAACCAACAGCACCTGAGGGATGGCAAGGAGAGCAGAGAAGTGACTTTGGGACCTCCAGATGCAGTGTCCAAGGGCAGAAAAGGTCCCAGTACCCTGTAGCTCATGTGGCCACCAGTCAGAGGCCCCAGGAGGCCCTGAGGCTGCTGTACCCAGCCCTACAGCTTTTTTACCCTCTTTTCTTCTGGTAGAGCAGGAATTAAATGCCATTAAAGAGATGCAGTTTTTGTGTTTGGACTCAGATGTTTGTTAATTCTTATCTATGTTACAGTCTCACAAGCTGTGAGTTCCAGCTAACAAAGTGAAACATGGCTCTGTCTCTCTACAAGGTCTTAAACACAAATTATCCAATTGTGAAATGACACCTAACTTATGTTTACTTTTAACCCAATAACCAACCACCTGTGGCCTGCAATGCAGATTTTTCTACCCAATTACAAGGTATCACCCAAACCCATGAAGAAGGTGAAGAAGAACTTAGCCTACACCCTAAATCCTCCATCTTCCTTTATATATATTACTATATATTAAAACCTTAAACTCTTAAGTTTTCCACCATGTCATATTACACACAGCTATTCAAACTACACACCCATAATCCCATCACTCAATTTTGGAATCCTTTTCCAAGGTCTTAGGTCAATGCAGTGTTTGCTTGGGGGTCAGTGCCTGAAATTCTCAGTGCCCAGAGTTCCAACAGAGTCCCATAAATCTCTCTGTGTGGACACCAGCAGGCACTGCCTTGTTGTGAGTGCACAGGTGCTAAAAGCACCAGGAGATGTTTCAAACAACCAGGATTGCCTGGAAGCAGCAGCACTAAAAGCTCACCTTTAATTAACAGCTCATCAGTGCCAAACAAGCTTGCAAAATGATGGATACTCCTGCGGCCTCAAATCGTGGGAAATAGCACCCAGCTGTAATTGCAATCTGTATTTCACACCCCCCCAGACGGTGAGGGCTGGCTGCAGGAAGAGAAAGAGCAGGAAAACATTGCCCAGTTGTTAAAACCACTCTTCTGCTTGTGCTACATTGCCCTCTGCCCTCCAGACAGAGCTGCCTTTCAGAGGAGAGGCCAGGGCACCGAGCCAGCCCCAGTCCTTTGGCCCGTGCTGGTTCCCAGTGCTCAGCCCATGCAGAGAGGGAGACAAGCAATTTGAGAGGCTGTGAAATGCTCGGGAAGATAAATGTGGGCTGTGGATTTATTAACTCGCTTTTCTTTCTGAGAACTGCTGGCCTTTCATGATCAGCCAAAATATGAACCCTGAGAGCTCCACTACAGGGAAACTTTGAGCACGCTGGCATTTGCTCTACAGAGAGAAAGAGCTTACAGCATTCCAGTCTCCTGAGTTTCTAGGGAGAAGGATATTGTTTAGGACTTTCTTCTCTGTGTTCTGAATTCCTATTGCCCATCAAATCACACGGCAGCAGAACTGGAACCAAGTGCAGGGAGGACACAGCTACCTTGAGTTCACAACTACAGAACTTTATCTCTTTTGCTCCCTTGCCTGCAGAAAGAAAATCTACTGTTTGGAGTATAGCACATATCCCACTGAGCCAAGCTTTATCATTTGTTTATCACATCGTTTATCACTTATGCTCAATATCAGGTTTAACTGAAGAACTCTCTAATCTCAAAGTGAAGGTGGGAGGTCTCAAATCTGTATGACCTAATTTTTTTTTTAATCGCCTCAAAAACAAACTGAGGAGACTCTACAAACACACCTAACCCACACATCTGAAAATTAATAACACCTAATATAAGATAATCAAACAGATGCAAAGTGGGGAAATTTCTTAGCTTTTCTGCTAAGAGTGAAGTTTGTATTTTAAACATAAAAATTTATCTGTGCTGAACTGGAGGTTGAAATACAGAGCTCATTTGGAGGGGAGGAATGAGGGAGAATGAGCAGTGCTGACACTGCTCATTGGACCATGACAGCTTTGATACCAAATTATCTTTTTTCTTTATATTAAAGTAAAATGTAATTAAACACTGAATAAATTATTATCTCTCACAAATATATTTGCCTAAGGATACACATTTGTTTATTGAAATATTCTAACCAGTGTGATCACTTTATCTACTACTTCTCTTAGATTTGCATGAGTATTATCCAAATATAACAGCTTTAAATTTTTTTCTAACATCTACCGTAAACCTTTATAGATTTATATATAATGCTGTATGGAAAGGAAAATAATTTATTTGCTAAATGGGGTAGGAAAATTGTTTTTGAGAACTTTTCCATTATAACTACTCTTTTCCAGGTGAATATATCTGCACATGGTTGATCTCTGTTTAGAGGGGAGCAAAGAAATGGCAATAATCAGCTTGCAGGCAGCTTCCAGTGACTTCCTGGATTACACTTCAAATCAACAAAGCAATCACCAGGCATAAAGTCACCGTTTGTCTCCATCCAAGGCTCTTGACCTTTAGATTGCCCATTAAAGAGAGGAAGATCAGTTCCTATCCATGTTTTGGCAACAAGAGCCATTTTCCTGCTCTAAATACGCATTTATTCTGCAGGAGTTGCAGCCCAAGTGACGTCCATCTGATTTGGAGGCTTCCTTCCTTTTTACTGGAAAAGGAAGCACATATAATTATGGGCTAAGCCCATTAATTGGTTATGAGGGAGTAGACTGGAAGGGAGGAAAACACTGTCTGCACAGATAGAAATGCTAAACTTGAGATAACAGAGAGGATAAAATGCTGTGTTGCACCTTCATGGCTTGGGATTGGGCACATCAGTGGCCAAAATGAATCCAAATCTAACAGAAGGAAGTGACATGACAGCTTTTGTGGCACTTTTCCCTTACCTAGTAAACAAATTACATGCTGGGGAAAAAAGAAAGAAGACCACATTGCACTTAACCTCCCATAAAGTAGTGAAGTCGTCTAAGATTATAGCGCCCACGATCGCCAAGAAAATTAAATGCCAATTGTTTAACTGGAGATTCCCCAGAGTGTCTGCATGTGAAAGGCTCCAGGAGTGGAGTAGATCTGGCTGGCAGACCCAAATCATGTGCAGCAGAGGACTGCCAAAGGGAACTGTGTGAAGATTCCTGGAGAAAGTGACCCAGAGGGAAAGGCAGTGAGCTCCAGACATCTCTCTATGACCCCTGGGCCACAGGCACAGGGTTGGTGGAAACCCATCTGCAGTTTTGCAGGGCCTTCTTTGTGCAGAAGGCCCTGAAGTCAGGAAAACTCAGCATTAGAAGAACACAACACAAACCCCTGGTGACACAGAAGATGCTTGTGTATAAAACCACAGCAGGATCAGTACAAGCTAAATTCTTCTCTGCTCCATGTGCAAGTTTTGAGGAAAGGTCCAGAGGTTAGACATTACATCCCTCTCTTCCCTAGAACTGGAAGGTTTTTAACCAAGAAAAGGTCCTCATTGCAGGAAAGAAGTGACAAAACCTATGTCAGTGTTGTTGCAGGGAGTCAATAGAAACCACAGCTTCTCCCAGCTTCCTGCTTCCCCTGATTTCCTTTAAGTGAATCCCACTTCAGATGAAATCCATGCAATTCAGTGCCAGAAGTTAAATTCTGGACACCCTACATACATACATACCCTATAAACTACATAGGTGGCCCTCTTGGGTTTGGTTACATTTTGGACTGATAGTAAAACAAAGAAAGTTCTTTTAAAGCACAGTTAAGTAGAAAAGAAAACTACAGAGAGGGCAGGAAGGCGGTTGGGACTCCATTAAACACATGTGGAAGTGAAAGGAACAACCCAAGTCTAAACTAGTGCTGGAAAAACAAAAGTGGGAGAAACTGTGGCAGAGGCCAGGCCACATCAGGAGTGGTTTTGCCATAGGGAGGAAAAACGAGTAGGAGGAAAGACCTGTCTGTGTACACAGCGTTTCCACGCAGCTTTGCTCCTGAATTTTAAGAGTTCTGGCTCTGTCTCTGGAAATGGGCTGGATATTTAGGAACTCACACTTTGAAATGAATGAGCACACTGGAGTTCCTGTGAACATTCCAGCACCCGACCCACCCGTGGCCCTCCCTCTCCTGCCTGTGGATCCGAGATGGAGCCGACCCAATGCAGGCCTTTCCCTTGGCTTTGCTCTGAAAATGGTGTGAACACCTTGTCCTTCATGGTCTAAAAGAGCAGACCACTCTGCTAAACACCTATTTAGAATTATTTATTTGTAATTAAACCTGAAGAAAACAACTAGTCCAGAAAATAGGGTGAGTATTGGGAACATTGTTGTTTTACTGCTTTCCTGACTACCAAATATGCAAAAAAAACCTATGTACAGAGTGGTCTGTAAAGAAGTTACATAAAGAAATGGAATATAAATTCTATTTCTCATCATTAGTGATGGAAAAGACTCTATTTCTGTGCAAAAACAAATACAGAATAAAAAAATACACTGGCATCAAAAGAACAAGGGAAGTGAGAAAAGACTACTGTGATGAAGATGGCTGTGACAAGTGATTTTCAAATATGTAAAGTGACATTGCAAGGAGAAAGAGAATAAGGTACCCTCCATGCCTAAAAGAATTGGGATTTGGGGTGACAAACATAAATTGTAGCAGAAGATATTCAATATAGACCCAAGGTAAGGAAATGTAAAAGCCACCATTTTCACAGTGATTAGTATGAAGCAATTGAACAGATTCCCTCAAGGGGTTTAAAGTTTGCTTTTTTAAAGGAATATCTTTAAATAGAAACTAAATACATATCTTAACCCCACCTGTGCTAACGGAGATGGGATGGTCCAGAAGACACCTTGATATCCCTTCTTGAGCTGCAGTTTGGTGAGTTTCAGAACACTTGTTGATATTTCCTGTTTTAAAAGTGAAATTGATCATCCTCTTCACACAGCCTCATGTCCCACTTTAAGTTTTCACTAATTAAACATCTCCCAGTGGCTGTTGTCAATCTATTTCCCCTCAGACTGAATGATGACCCAAATCCTATACTCTGAAGTAAATCTCCTTCACACAGTTATTTTGAATTCCAAGTCAAATTTCTGTCACATATTATAAAAGAAAGCACAAGGTGGATCTTCACATGTGCAAAATGAAATATAAGTAGAAGATAAAAATGTAAAAAAAAATTAAAAATGTAACCACATAAGCAAATTGTTTTTAAATGGGAATACTTATTAATACTACTGTCCTTTAAGCTTGTTGGGCATGTCACTGGCTTAAAACACTTTCTAATCACCATTCTGAAAACATATATTTATGTATGAATAGGAACTAAAAAAGAAATTAAAGAAAGAATTCAAAGCCAAGTATTTTTAGGCAAGGTGTAGGTTTCAGGATCTAAGGTTAGTTGTAAATTTTGTAGCCAACTCGTGCACATTTACTGCTACAAGCAAAACCTCACACCAAGCCATACTGAAATATTTAACAGGTTGTCCTATTTCAAGATAAAGGTTTGGCAATGCCTAACAACCCCAAATCTTAAAAACTTTAGGAAATAAAATAGTTGAAACACTGCATTCCATTCTAAATGGCTGGCATTAAGGCATCTATGAAAGTTGGATACTTCTGTTGCCATATTATTATTTAACATTCAAGGTAAAATGTGCATGTTTTGCCCTTAGTAAATCCTTTCACTGGTTTTAAGCATTAGTATGTGAGCAAAAGTTGTTTTTGAGTCCCTGACCTCTGGAAAGCATTTCTGCAGCTCACCACTGAAAAACAGATGAAGCCACTCTCGTTCCCCCCCCTCCTCACCCGACACAATTTCCTGAGGTTTAGAAGTGGTGCACTCACACGTCCCAGTGCAGAAACAGCACAGAATCTTTTCCCCCTACTCTGGTCACATTTTTCTGATTTGTACACTGATCCACTCCAGCAGAAGGAAATTGTGTCCTACATGTGACCTCGAAGTCCAGATAAATTATTTGCTTCCCTTTCTGTCCAAGGCTGAAACATCCATACAAATACCAGCATCCCAAAGGCAGCTGAGATCTGTATTTATGAGCTTATGGGTTTGGGTTATCAGCTGTAACAAGGAGAATGACTGCAGTCAATTGGATTTTGGGTCAGAATCTGATCTCTTTCCAGAACCAAGTTATGCTTGTAGAAGTGAAAACAGATTGGAGACTGACATAATTTTATGTAACATTAAAAGAAACAGTTATTTGCCTTACAGAAACCACCGTAATGAGATGTGCTGTGCACTCCTGGCTTATTCCTGAGTTCAAAAGCATCACCCTGAGGATACACTGGACAAGATTTTTGAGGCCAGAGCTGTTACAGAGTGCACTACCCCGAGTGTGATCACAACACTGCTCTAACTCTGCCAAATATCAAATTCTTTGCTATTCTTCCGCCTGAGGTGGGAAAGAGGCTGTGGGATACAAGGAGCCTGTTTTTTCCACTGGCTTTCTGATTTTATGCTGCACCTACCCTGAACTACTGGAAAAGGAAAGGCTACATAGAATTCAAGCAGAAATAATAATTTTCACAGTGCAGAACAGTACTGCTTGTTATTTCAAGTGCAGTTTAGGATGTTTTTTCCTTCCATATCTAAAAATGCAATCTATATCCTTTAAGAGACTCGATTGCCTTGCTTCTCTTTAGGATAAAAGAGATGCCACTTGAGATTCCCAAGGAGTGAAGCTCAAGAGATGAGTCTAAGAGAAAATGTGGTGAATATATGAAGCAGTTTAGCCAAAAGCCCAAAGGAATTTGGGAGAAAGTTTGCATGTAGCCTGAGCAGAGTTTATCTGTGGAGAAGCTGGACAACGGTGCACATGCCATTATTGTCAGCTGAGTAAACAATTTGAAAGCTTCATGAAATTTTGTCTGTGCTGTCAAATACTGATTGAAGCATTATTTTATGAGTTCTCTACTTTCTACTAGAGCTACCCTGCATTAAAAAAAAAAGGTAAATATTAAGTATATTAAATCCTTAAAGTATGTTTAATAACCTTTGGATGCTTCCTAGTCCTAGGAAAATCAAACAAGTTTGAAGATAATAGAAAATATAGTCTTGACAATTTATATCAAGTCAGGTTATCTCAAAATACCACCTTCAACTAGAATTACTATTACTATAGAATATGTGAGGAACAATGCCTAGATTTCCACATAGAAAAGCTTAATTCCAAGGAAAAGTATTTTAATGTCAAAAAATATTTTCTGTTGTCAGAATAGTTACCAAATTTGATACAGCAGTTACTAATACTAAAAAATCAGATTTTTAAACACTTCCTTTTCTCAGGTAGAGTGACCCAAACTTGAATAAAAAAAAACTTTACAAGTTTATTTTTGGTTCAAAAGAACACAAAAATGTTAAATGATGCTGTTAACATTGGAAGCCTTGGAAAGAGAAAATCACAAACTTAAAGTTTTCCAGTTCTAAGCAAAACAGTTTGTGAGCTCACCTACTGTAGGTACAGCCTTTCTTTGATCCAGAATATAAAGATGAGATGTCCCCTGTACATCTTCAAATTATTTCTGAATGTCAATTTCTTTGTGGAATATTTTATGCCTAAACCAAGCTCATAAAAAACTAACTGCTGAGCAGCAGTTCTTTTCAAGAGTGTGGCCCTAATTGCTCTCTGTGCTTATTTCATCATAGGCTTGTTTTTCTCTAAGGAAAATAAACCAGAAAAAGGTGCTATGCAACATCCAATTCATCACCTGAGAGGGAGGAAGTCTCTGAACACACGCTTAAAAGATTTCTAAATACTGCCTCTCTTCTTGCCTCTAAAATGTTCACAAACATGCAACACTAGCAAATCATCAGTCACTTTGAGGTACAAAGTCTCTAAGAAAGGTTAGATTTTATGGTTAAACTACATTAGAAGCTTTTTTCATACCATTTGCTTTATTTTCAATGTTAGGTAAATCTTTAGACAACTTCTCTGAAAAATCAAAGTGTTTCTCATTGTCTAAGTAAAGAAAACTCACATAAGATAAAAGAAATATGTTTAGTGCACAAAGAGGTGTTCAACAGGCATCAAACCATTACTGTATATCTCAAAATTTACCAATCTTGACAGAGGTATTGTGGAGAAATAAAACACTGCCCTTAGAGTATCCACAGAGCAGACAAAAGCTGGTAAAAACATCTGGGTTTTAATCCTTCTGCCATGGGAGGAAAGAAACTTTCCCCCTTGGTTTTATTTCACTCAGAATTAATTCTACTTGCAAAAATTAATATATTTCTGGAGGTATTAAGTTCTAGTTTTTGAGTTGAATACACATTTCAAAGTGTGAACACCTAATCTGTCAACTCTGCCACCTTTTACCTCCAGCTCAAAGAGCTCCAATCCCTCTTTCTCTGTTTATTACCAATGCAAGATGAAGCCTTCGTAATGGAATGGATCTGAGCAACTTTCAGAGTGAATATTTTTGTTGTCAGTGAAATTAAGAATTCCAAAACAATCTCAAGATCTCATAGAACTGTTGGGTAGCAATGATAGTGACAGAATAACCTGTGGCCCTGTCTCCCAAAGCTGTTTTCTGATTTACACTCTGTTTAGAACCATGTAATTTTTCAAATCACCCTCAGCATAGCAGGAAAACACCCTGACTTTATGGCAATCATTACCTCCTCTTTTTTAAGATGTCCATCTCTCTTCTTAAAAGGAAATAATGGAAGAAAATTGTGGCTTTACACCAAACAAACACCCAAACACAAACACTTTGAGGTTAAATATTGTCCAATTGTAGCAGCATCCTGTTTGTTACCTGTGACTCACCAAGCCCTAATGAGTCACAATCTTAAGGACATTTCTGGTGCAACTCCCAGCCTGCCCAGAAAACAAAATTCTACAAATAATCCAGTCACAAGCAGTCAGATGCTTTTCTCCAAATGAAGGGGGAATAAAGCACATTCAAGAACTTAGGTGAGGACAGTTTGTCTATCTACCAACCTCCAGAAAGATTTCAAGATCTTGCCAAGTTTTCACTATATTACCAACTATTCTCTTGTATTCTGTCTTCATTGGGATTTAAGATCTCTTTATTGGAAGCTTTTTAGGAAGACTCAGCAATTTCTTACTTCTAAAAATAGTACCTAGAATTATAAACTTGAGGGAAGCTTAGGGATCAATTACATAATATACTTTAGACAACATAAAAATGGCATTTCAAACTTAATGATCCTTCTGCGTCCCTTCCAGCTCAAGATGTTCAGTAACTCCAAAATTCAAACTAGTATGGCTGGCTTTAGTAAATACTGAAACAATTAAAAAACTTAAAAGGATCCTGAGCACCATGAAGTTTGCGTTTTTAAATGAAACAATTTTCTTTTTTATTTCCTTACATTTCTCTGCTTTTGTAAAGTATGCCCATAGATCATATATTCATAACAACGAATTCATAGAGCAATGCATTATAGCAAAATGGCACTCCTTAAAATCACAGAGTTTTCATATTTTTAAAACGTAACTCTTCTGCACAGAAATAAGATTATTTCCATATTTATATTATAAACTGTCACACTTTTTGGCAAAGAATTGGTTCTCACATGCAACAAATACACAAAGAAAAACAGGGTACCAGCTAACATTAAGTCTACATGATTTCATCTTGATAAAAGCCACAAGAAGAATTTAAATATCAGCCCAGAAAAACAAACACAGAGAAATTAAACTGTCAGTGAGAGAGATGCTGTAAATGTTTTAAATAGAACTCTGAGACAAAAAGCCAAGACCAAAAATTGTATGTGTTAAAAACATGAAATTTTTAGGGGGAGAGAAAAAAAAAGAGCTACATTAAATTCTAATAATATATTGCAGTTTCCAGCTTGCTCATCTTATTCACTTAGACAATAGGTCAATATTTGAGACTACTAAACCTCTGTTTTAATGAGGTTGAGTTAATTATTACCACAGTCACTATACTTGCTGCCCTGCTTTTCAAAAACCTCACATTGAGGGTTTGCACAGCAAAATCTGCCAGAATTAAAGAAGCCAGGGAGAAAAGGTTTAGGACTTTTTTTTCAATTGCCCAATGAATGAATGAATGAATGATGTAAATTTCTTCTGCCCTAAACAGTAAGTACACGTTTCGTCTAGATTGCTCCCAAATACTCTGCATTCCCTTTAAAACACTTCATGGACAGCCTTCCATGTTCTGATAATTGTAAATTCAAGAGAAAAGATGAAAAATAAAAGGGATGCAGATACATTCACTGGTACCAGAGAATATCACAACAATGCCCCAAGGCACCTGTGAAGAGTGTAGACATTTTTCATACCTTTAATGCTTTATTGACCCAAGCATTGCATGATTTTCCATATTTTAATGGAAAAATCTTTTTTAAAGATTTTTAAAAATCCAGGAGCTCTGTCCTTCAGTCAATACAAAAGGAATTCAGTACTCTGCATTTCTCAGAAATATTTGTGGCGCTTACCCCAGTCCCAAGTTGTCTTACAAATTCAGTGTTCAAGATTTTTATTTTGTTGGCTTCTTTCATTATTGTCATCCATTATGAGTGAGAAATAAGTCTTATTTGAGTAAGAAATGAACTTGTTTACACTGCTGAGGACAACATCCTCATTTTCATTAAAATGAGTACAAAGATAAAAATTCTATTATCCTAATGACTGTCTTTTTTTTTTCCTGTGCAATGTCACAGCTCACCAGAGCAGACATTTACAAAATCTCAAGTGCTTCCTCTTAGCAACTGAATTTGGATAAATTATGCAGCTCTCAAAAAAGAAGGGGAGAAGAGGAGGAGGAAAGAAAAAAAGTTCAACTGAGCTTCTAAGGAAGGCATCACTTTCCCTATTGCGCTAATTAAATAATGAATTATGAAATATTTACAATGTGCCTTTGCTCTTCACTGGAAAATTGTACCATGAGCATTTTTGCTCTATTTACAGAAGAAAGGAAAAAAGTCTGCTTTGGGTATTAATCTGCAAGAAGCAATATAAACAAAGATTTTGAGCTGTGTTAAAAAATATTACTTCCATTGTAATCATTCTTAGAAGTACCAAGAGGGAATCATCACCCAGCAGTGACGGTCCTGGACAAAAGAGAGTACAAAAGGCTTTCTCTAACCAGTTTTCAGCCACTGTCCTGGGCTTAAAATATGTAATAAAGTTCCCATCTCAGTGACTGGTCAAAACTAAAACTCCATATCCCTCCCCAAAACTAGACTCCAGTAACTGAACTCCAGTCATGGACCCTGAAACACTGGATCCTCACAATCCAATTGCCTCAAAGTAGAAAAAAAATTAAGAAATATTTTTAAATCTAGAGGATTAACAAATCAGAATGGGCCTTTTTAGCCTGTGGAAGATATTGGCATTCAATATGCTCTGCTTTGACCATTGTAGGATCATCAGGAGCCTCTGCTTGAGATTTTTGCTGGTTTTCCCTCAGCATCCTTTGGGCTGTAAAAGACCTCCAAGAGCATCCAGTCCAAGCCTAGAACAATCCCTCCCAAAGCACTGAGTGCCACATCCACTCATTTCTTGAGCACCTCCCTGCACAGTCCATTCCCATGTTTAACAACCCTCTCCATGAAGAAATTCCTTCTGACACCCACCCTGAACTTGTAACCTTTTTCTGAGCAAAACAGGAATACATTTAATAATCCTGACCTCCTTTTTCAAGTCCAAACAATTGGGAAGTGTGTCCATTAGGCTTCACAGCCATTTGTGGAGAGCTGCTGGGGTTTTCTCTCCCAGCACTTGTGGGATATCCAGTCCTGCAGCCATTCCCTGGGTTTCCCAAGGCCACAGTGGCTCCAGGGTGCCCATGCTGAGCCCCACAAAGCCCTGGGAGTGCCAGCTGCCCCTGCCATGGAGCTCTGACACAGCCCCTGGAAAGGAGCCTGATGATCCCAGCATTTCCAGACACTTGGTTAAGCACAAGACACCACAGGCAGCACTGTGGGATTTTCCTGGAGCACATTCAGGCTGGAACCAAATTTTAAAAGTTTCCAGTTAGGGAGAATTTTTTTTTCCTCTTTCAACTCCTGGTTTCACTCACAGTTTTACTACTAAATTCAGCAGGGCCACCATTTTAATCTAAGGATCTTACGAGATTAATAATTTTAAGATTTTTTTTTATTATTAGGGATCCTACCTTGACAGGGAGGTTGGATCAGATCATCTCCAGAGGCCCCTTCCAACGCCAACACTTCTGTGATTCTGTGGGATCAGTGAAGTTTAGCTTGGTTTAAATGTAATCAGAATCTCACAACAGAATTGATAAATACTGACTAAATGGATGATATAGAAGTTCAGTCACTAAACTGAGACCACAAATGTTCTTCTGCTTGCACCACCCACATGGATACCCAAACCCTGGGATTCTGAAGTGTATTACAAAGGAAAGATGACTGGCACAAGGATGTTACTGAAGCTAAAAAAAAACAACCTCAAAATTATAAAGTTTAAATCTACATTAAACCTACGTGGTCAATAAATCATAATGTGAACTGTTCATCACTGCAAAGAAAACTGATACACCAATAATTCAAAATGCATACCCTGACAGGGGAAAAATTCTGATTTCCTGGATGTAATAACTATTGTTTTGTTTGCTGCTATCTGAGTAAATCTGTTATATTTGGATCCCAAACTCAGCATGACTTTCATCTTTTTTAGAAGAATATGAAAAAAAATCAAAGCAAAATATTACATAATACTTCAATAAAGTACTGGGAAATTTCAAGGTTTCTAAAGTTTCCTTCCTGAAAGACACTATCCAGTAATTCACACTGGCAGTATTTCTCATAAATGCCAAAATATAATTATATTAAAAATTGAAAATGTTACCTCAGAACTCAGCAAGGCTTAGAAACCTTTCCAAGTGAACTCCCCTCAGCTGCTGTAAAGGAAGTGTGTTTTTAATTCATGACCACCATCAATGGTACAAGAAAAGGAAGTGATCTGTTTGGAGGTTTTGTTGTTAATTTTTTTTTTTTTTTTTAACAGAATGTTGGTTTGGTTTTTTTTTTTCTGGGAAACAGAATCCTTTGGTAAACTAGAACTCAGGCATCTTCATATATATTAAAAAAATAAGAACACTGCATTGCCAGTATTTAAAGTTATTTTAAATTTTAAAAAAATATATATCCTTTGAGCATTCAAAACCAGAACAATGAGAGATTAAAACCTCAAACCTGAGGCAGGCTTTGAAGAAGAAATACTATGATGAGATGTGTACAAAATGGAAACAGTGAATAATGCAAAGAGTCTGGATTTTCACTGATCTTCCATCATAGACTCAAACTGATCAACCTTTTCACAAGCCAGGATTTTGGCACTCATTGCATTCCTTTTTCTTGATTTCACCATATTGATGGCACTGTGTATTTGGTTATAGGAAACTTTAAAAGATTTCCATATTTCAAACACAGGATTATTACTTACCTGAAACTGATTTTTTCACCTGTATACTGCAGGATCTGCTTCATTTAACTCAATTTCACAATTCTTCTGTTGCATTTAGGATCCAAAACTGCCCAAGAAAGAATACAAGTAGAAGTTTTACATGAAAATTTGCAGCAAAAGCACACACTGCCAGTTCACTTATAGCTGCCAGCTCTATCACGAAGGTGAGAAGCTGAGCTGGAAAAAACACTTTTACTGCTTTCAGACTACCTTTGGTAAATACCTGAACATTTTGACTGGCTTAAAGTGCTTGGTTTGTATGTATTGGTTAATTTGTGAAGGCCAGACTCAACCATTGCATCCCAAACCTCTCCAGAGCAGCATCTGCCAGCTTTACTGAGCTGCAGATTGTGGAGGAAACTCAGTGCATGCCCTCTCCTATTCTGAGGGAGATGCTACCTTTTGTCACACCTATCTTTTCATTTAGAAACCCCAAAGGATTTTTTGCTGCTTGGCCTTTCATAGCAGGACATAAGAATGAAACCAGAATGGACACGAGGTTGATTTCCCTACTGATGCCACTCTGGCTTTGCCACAGCCCCGAGCATGGCTGAGCAGGGACCCAGCAGAGCCGGGTGTGTCACCCTGAGCCACACCAGGCACAGAGGAACAGAATGGTTTGGGTTTGGCTCAGGGACCCAGAGGTACTGGAAACAAACGCCCCTCCTCCTGACTGAAAGCCCCTCCAATGACATTTCAACACTTGTGCTTTCACTCTGCAGCCAAACCACAAGATGCAGATGGAAGCTAACAGGGTTTGGAAATTTTTTTGGTTTTGTTTTTCTTTTTTGGTAGCTAAGCTGAGGCAGTCATTTGTTGATTTTTCCCCTTTTTTTGCTGTTGTCTTAGAACATTATGAACAGAGCCTTTGGCTAAGGTTTATGCCAGGCCTTCTTTGCACCCTTACATCCAGCTACCAACTAAGATCCTAGGAAGCCTCTCCTGAAGATCACAGGTTGTGAACATCCTTTTAACTCTTTTTTTTTTTTTTTTTTTAATGGCCAAGACACACTGCTGCTGTTAGGATGAAGCCACTGATTCTAGATGAAGCAAAGCAAGGTGGAAGCAGAGGAATATATTGAAAAAAAAGTCACGTACAGTTATTGAAGCACAAGTATGGTGAAATTTATCACTGACAATTAGAGGAAAACTTGTTTAAAACCTTAACTACAGCATCTAGAGTCACACATTTTTAATTTACTTTGGCTTTGTTAGCAGCTTCAGCCACAGATGTTATACTGCTAATGAATGCCTGAGAAAGATGCTGTTTAATGCTGGTGTTGGATACTCAACATGTAATGATACAGATGGAGTCGACTTTATTCCATCTCACAGCTCGTTGCCATCACATTAATGCTGTTTTTCCAAAGAAATATCTTTCAGAGGAAATACTCCTCACATGCAGCAAATGAATCACCACTGATTGCTAACTTACATGTATACACACAGAGTTAAATCTTACTTTTTCAAGATTGTTTGGGGTTTTTTTTTTTAAAAAAATCAATATAATCAGAGCTGCTAAACTAATTTCTTTCTCGCTGATTTAGCTGGCTAATTAGAAAGGTATTTCACAACCATCTCTGATTTTTTTATCTTCTCAAAGCTGCATGTTCTCTTTAAGTGTTTCCTCCATCAGTTTGGTATGTCAGTAGGCTTCTGAAGCATCTTCCCAGAGATTTTTACAGTTTATATCAATTATTCTTCCCTTAGACGTTTAAACAAAATCAACCCATGTTTTCTCTCTTCACACTGGCAAACCCAGAGCAGCAGGGACCCTCTTCCTGAAATGAGTGTCCATCTTTTGTGCTCCCACTTCCAAACACAAGCCTCTGTGCAGGCTATCAGTAGCCAAGGATTGTGTTCAGGACAACAAGTGAGAGCATAAAATAATATTGATACAACCTGTCCAGCAAAGGTCTCTGCACTTATGAGAGTCCTTAGAAGTTACATTACTTACTACAGAAATTACAGTGCTACCCATCAGTTCTAGGATGACTTTCCACAGTCTGAATTTTACTGGATATTGTATGCTTTGCTCATACACTTAAAAAATCCACTCAACACGGAGGTTAATTGCCACAGCAATACCTCACAGACACTAAAAGCACATATCTAAAAAAAATCTGCTCCTTTAGTTTTAGTCCTGCCATATTTTCACAGCTGGAAACAGAACCAATTCCTTCACGTTTCATGTCCTCTGTCCTCACAATTATGCACAAATAAAGAGGGATTCACTATTGCCTAGCAAAGCACACTTGGACTAGATAAGGGCTGCTGTCCCTGCCAGATCAGGGGAGGGGATGGAACATCCAGATCCTCACTGGTGCTGCCCTGGGACAGGCCTTGCAGCATTAAATAATGGACAGTCCTACAGGGAATTGCATTCTACCTGCCCTGGCTCCAGAGGGGACCAGAGAGACCCGCAGAGCTGCATCTGACCCAAAATGAAATATTAGATGATGTCATGGTTGTGTGCAGCCTGCAGGATGTTTCACACCCATGCTGTGTCCAAGCTAAACACAGAGGAATTGTGTACAAATGGATCAGGTCACAGGTCCCAGAATGAGTGCCTACAAACTATTCCAAATACTTTTATATACAAGAAAAATTCTCACATACTAGCACATGTTGGAGTTTTTCCTTTTTGAGTGCAATCAGGTAAGTGAAGAATGAACAAATAAATGTAGCCTTTGACACAGGAACATTCCTGCAGTACCTAGGAGTATCCATGAGCTTCTTTTACCCACAGCTTTAGGAAAAACATGAAGAAAAACTCCAGTGCTACCCATCAGTTCTAGGATGTCTGTCCACATGGTCCCATGCTGTGGCTCAGAGTCTCAATTTGACTGGACATTTCAACCCCTCAACAAATTCATGGCAAGAGCTGGAGGTGAAACAAAGAACTGTCTAAGGGAACAATTATTCTGCTCATAATTCTTTTTCTCAGCATTTCCTACACTTTGCTTAAGGTCTGTTTAGGGAAAAGGAAGCCTCAACAACTTCACTCCTGAGTCTTGGTGAGAGCACAGGCACAGTACACTCCTAATGCATTGGAGAGGAGCTTGCCTCTTTGGGAAAACAGAAAAATGGGTAGTAAGTTTCGAATCTAGCCATTTGTGTCATCTTCTCTCCTTCAACAACTGCTCAGAAAGGATTGACTCATGCTCCTAAGTACCAATATTACATACTCATTTTGCTAATGACATTTTCACTGCACTAGTAAATGAATAAACAACAACAAAAAAAAATCCATATTTTCAAGTCCTCCTGTTAGCTTTAGCCCAAAATCTTTACCTCAAGGTAAGGCCTACTCCACCCTCCAAGCATTCTGGATCCCCATATCTTCTTGAGATCCTCTCTTTAAAAGATGGTAAAAATGGTATTGGAAGCACTGCTTGTCACAGATCAACACTAATTGGCCAAGATGTTCTAAAAGTAATGACAACTTCAGTATGAATGAGGCAATCTGCCACCAGCTGGTTGTCTTTAAGCATGTACTGCAATTCTTACAGCACATTTCCAGGATGCTTGGAACACTTGACATTCTGTTCTTTTCTGCCACATGACAGAGGGAACGATGTCATTTTGAGATTTAGCATCAATTCATCTTGCTGTGGGTGAGACTTGAAAGTCTTTCAGCTTTGGGCTGACATATTTACTATCCTGTTTCCTTTAGTTATTTCTTTCAGTGCCTTCCTAAATATTATTTTAAAACTACGGGTTATATTTACCAGGTCATCTGATACCAATAGCAATCTCATAAACATTTTAAAAGAAAATTTGTGCTAAGCCTGAAACAGAACACCAGATACGAGCTCTTAAATACTTCCCTGGATCCCATTCCAGTTCCTGCATGCTAAACTTATATTGTGCTGAAGTACACATTCACCTCAGCAAAAAAAAGGAGACAAAAGCAGCAGATGTTCTTGCAAGACTTTCCATATTTTGTTGCAGCTGCCACAAGAAGCTTCTGATAGAACAACTGATGCTACAGCCTCCACAGAAAAGGACCTGCAGCTACACAGAAATAGCTTGCAGGAGGATATATTCTAAAAAGCCCCTCTAAATCCTACCAGAAGGACACCCCATCACACATTTATGAAGCTGTGTTTAGTTAAAGGTAGAGGCCAAGCTTTTTGGAATTCCTTCCTTTCTTCTTTGCCAATGATCTCAGTTTAGCTACACAATTCCCTGCCAGGGTTGCAGAAAACAGGTTCCTAAACAGGGGTTGGAAAACAGAACTGTTCACAATTTAGATATCTGAGGAGGTGATGAGAGACAAATACACACATGCCAGTAAAGGATGCGGAACATTTTTCTTCAGTGATTCTTAATTTTGGAGGAGCTGGCAAGGTTCTCAACCAGCAGATTTATACACAATATTCTGCATAGTTTTTAACAACATCCGAATTTACAAGCTGCCAAGGACTGGGTGAGAGACAGGCCTCCAATGTTTCCTCACATGATTTCTAAATCTGTCTTTGATTCGATTTTGTTTGCGAGATAACATTTTGAGGAGCTCTTGTTCTCTGCTGAAGGGGCTTCTGCACATCCAAGTGTGAAAATATGCTCTAATGACAGCTCCTTATGCTGTGTCAGAGCATTCCACACTAACAGGATGCTCATTTAAAAATGGGTGGGGGATGCTGTTGCACATGTGAGTTACATAAGAATTACATCAGCCTTACAGAGCTTTTTGCAGATCACTGACAGAACAAAAGCAGCATTGGGCCCCATCAGCTTTGAGAAGCCTTGCTTGGTTTAAAGTTGAATAAATGGTTGCAGATAAACAACTTTCTAGGTGGAATAGCTCTAATATAACCCAGAGAATTAGTGCCATGTATCCTCCTTCACCCTCACTTCAACAACCACAATCTTCACCTCCATCCAAACTAAGAGAGGAGGGCCAAAGTTTCTTGTTTTGTGCTTGTATTTCTCTCTCTATGGCGCATTCCTAAGCCCACAGCAGAAAACATCAATTTTTGTGCAGTTCTTAAAACAATTCCTTTCAGGGACAGCTGGAACACTACCCAGAGGCTGGTGACACACCCTGCCAAATCTCCAGGACTCTTACAGGGGGTATTTGCTGATATTTCTGACTGCATTCAATGGAACTGTAATTTCTACAGTGTTGTTTTCCACACTACAGAACATGTGGCACACAGTAACCATGCAATGTCTGAACTTAAAATTTTATTTTTTAGAACTGGATTGATTTTGTGAGTTAGTTTTGCAAACCAAAGTGACAGGAACTCTAAATACAATCAGTAATTGGAAGGACAAGCAGCTGTAAACAGTTTATCTGTTTGAAATGCTGACCCCGGAGAAGCTGAAAGGATTTTTTTCATTGATTTTCCTACTACCTGTTTTTGCCTTTTCAGGGAGATATGAAGTTATTTCTACCCCAAGCTCTCTGAACAACCTAAAGCTTGAACTACAAGGTTACATCTGTCCTGGTGAAACATGGCTGTTTCAATTAAAACTGGGCAGATTCAATTCAATCACTAAACACCAGAGTTTACTAAAAAAATTAACAAGGACATCTTTCCACTTCTGTATGCTGGGTTACTTCTTATATCAGAACTAGTGAAAACAAAATCTGTGCAATGCTGCTCTTCTTTTCCTCTCAAAGAGCATCAAGTTTTGCCTTGACAGGAAAGTTCTGGATGTACAATACCCTCAGTCAGTAAATACAAATTTTTATATGAATATATCTGGTGGGGGATTCTAACATTGCTCTACACTTCAGAAGCAGCTTCTCACCTACTCACAGGGAGCCTTTAGAGCAAAATTTTGAAAACCTCAGTACAATCTGACATTAAGAATACTGTTTTGGTTTAAAAAGAAAAAGGACCATTTAAATCTATGGCTGAATGAAAAACATATCACTGCAAAGAGGGCTGTTGCTTGTTGTTATCAAAGGGAGGTCAAGTACAGCATCCATTAAGCACAGGAAATAAACAGAAACTACTTAAAGAGTAAATAAAACACAGGCAAAGATTCCTGTGGCTGCCAGCCCCGTTCAAGCCAAATATTTTTACAACTGACCTCACACTTCTTGGTCATGGATGATTTCAGGGACGCCACACTAAATATACAAATGGGCAGAGTAGTGTAGTCTAACAAAATAATACAATTAAATAAAATAGGTATTATGTGAACAGGACATGTAAGGAAGATGTAAATATTTTCTGCTTCAGAAGGAGAAAGGTCAAAAGGATCAGTGTCTTGCCAAGCCATGCAACATAAACTGATTGCAAGCACAAGGGAAGAGCTGGTCAAGATTTCACTGCAACTAAACCAGATTTTTTTTTCTTTTTCCAGCCAAACTTTACATTGCTGTATTTTAATGCTATTGGTGAGATCTAGAAAATGCATAAGTAATCAAAAGACAGAGAGGAAAAATAAGGGACACGAAAATCTCTAGACTTTTCCCTGTAAGTAAATCACTTTCCTCTGTTTGAATCTGCAAAACCTGAAGCCACAGAAACTGAATATTGAGGGCTGCATGTCCTCAGACCTTGTAATCACACAAAACAGCAAAATTCCACAGGGCTATTCAGTATCAAGGCAATCTTTAAGCACCATTAACACAGAAAAGAAGGATAACAGAACATTTTAAAGAATTTTATGTCTCTGAAGAGAGATTCTCTTACCTGAAAGCAGAATCCTCCAGAAGACCAAATCTGGGCTGTCTAACTGTCCAGAACAGCTTCAGGTGTGTTAACGACCCCACACCAAAACAGATTGGCAGTGATTGGACACAGGTGCACCCCATTCTCCTCATAGCTGTGCCAAACTGTGCCTTTGCTGTCCCTACAACAAGGGAAAAACTTGAAAATTACTTTATGTTTAAGCTACCATAATCAATATCAGAAAGGCTTTTTTTTTTTATTTTCTTACCTACCACTATGCAAGCAAAGTAAAGTGCCAAAGTACCAGAATAAAATGGTATAAATCAGGACAAGAGAAAGAAAAATTAGATCCTCAGTTCTGGTGCATCTGATTTGCTTTCCAATAGAAAAATTATGCTTCTATTAGGCTCATGATGATAGGAAGATTGAGTTTTTAATTTCAAGCAAGGGCCTGCTCTGACAAGGGAGCCTGCTTGATTCCTTGAGCATGGATTTAAATTCTCCTTCACTTCTTTAAGAATTCATATTTCTGTTCTTAATTCATGCTTGAAGATTTGCCCTATTAGGCAAAAGATCTGAGCTGGAAAAGATTCTTGATAATAAAGACAATGTAAAACCTACATTTCACTGAACACTTAGCATTTTCCCCCATTTGGAATATCAGTTTTCATACTATTTCCAGCCAGTGTGCATTTCTGCTTGAAATAAACTATTTAGCCACATGTGCATGCCAGTTTAAACAGTGCTGGTTGGAGAACATTATTTTCACCTTTATTGGACAAAAAGTATCATAGGAAGTTGCCTCCCCCTGGAAATTGAACCCAGTTGGAAACACATGAACCGGGATAGAGCCAGGCCTGGAAAATGTAAAACAAAATCTAATTAGTAGAGAGGTGCACATCTCAAATGCTTCAGTGGAGGCATCTTGTAAGAAGATGGAATTCTTTCTGTGTCCACATCCCACAAAAATAGCTGGATTTTGCAGAATTCATAACTCTGCATGCTCCCATAGATGCAGCAGGATCCTAAAAGCATCTGATTTTAATGAGGTAAAATATTCCATATTATTGCATCTCCTACAGTCTGCAGCCACAGTGTCCCACTACAACATATTTTGTGTACTGAGAGCATAAATGAGAATTCTGGCCTCATGGTTTGCAGGCTGCATACACAGACAGTGAGGAAAAGGTGCTTATCTTCATCCTTATTTTGTGAACTGACTTCAGAGGGTACTGGATAAAATTCTAGATGATTGCCTAAACAACACCCAGAAAAAAAGTCAGTAATTCAGGATATGTCTCCTGACTTCTAGGAGTATCTACAAATTGTACATTCCAAAGAAATTTCCAAACAGCAGAAGCCACAAAATCCCTGCACAGTCTCAAGAACAGGTTGTAAAGAAAACACAGCCAACTTTAGAGGAATTTTACAAATTAAAAATAGCCCAGAAGACTATTCCTCTGAAAACAAGGAGAAACATGTTTTTTCAGGAATGTGTTTTTTCAGGAATGTGTTTTTTTCAGGAATGTGTTTCCTGAAAATACCCAAAATATTTCCTTTATACACGATGGTTTGTACTTCACACCAAGCAATATTTTCCATTTTTCATGCTATTCAAATTTGAAAATGTGATTCAGTCATCCCAACTGCTAAGTTTTTAATAGCTATATTTATATGATCATGCAACCTATGATAACATGCACAGTCTTGATACTTGGAAGAAAATGCTTTCTGTTCTTTTTTTAATGTTTGACAAAACACTTGATTTTTCAGTTGTGCTGATAAATCAGAGGGTGCCATGAAATGGTCCCTTCTCATTAATGTGGTTCAATTGTTGGAAGACACTTTTGGTCCAGGCAGCCCTCTCATCCTAAATGCCACAATTTCCCTTAGACATCCTATGGCTGAAAAATTCCTAGGACTACATCCCTTTTGAAGGATATCAGTTACAACTCTTACACTAACAAAATTTGGGATATCTCCAGAGTGGGGTCCCTCCCACAGGACACAGCCCTCCATGAACTTCCCCAGTGTGACTCTTTCCCACAAATACAGTACTTCATGAACTTCCAGGGAACCTCTGGGGTTCTGAATGAAACAGAAATTGCAAGCTGAAATACACCAGCAAAATGTTGTGACAAAGTTTCGTAAATTTACGTATCTGTAGCAAAATAAATTATCAATGCCCAAATTACTTTTAATCATATGGTATTTTGAAGTGCTGTGGAAGAAACAAATGGGTCATTTATGATTTCAATGATTGCATTTTACTGTCTTGATTGCAACTGATTTCCCCTAAATTTCTCAATTTGTGCCCACCAAGACACAGCTAACTGAAGGTCTCAGCTTCACCCACCCCCAGTTTTTCTCTGTTACCACAGCAGAAACAATGAACAGATGACAAAAAAAAATTCCTTTTCCCAACAGGTCAGTCTCATATTGTACTCCAGAGGGCACCCATGAATGAATGGCAAATGGCCACTCGGAGAGTTGCCAAATGCCATTAATCAATGCACCAATGTGGCAACACTGAGCTTTGTGACAGGCATGATTTAATCTATTGTTTGGTAATCAACCTCATCTATGGACATTCTGTAGCTCTTATAAATCCAAGAGTTATTGTTGGTCTTTTGGAGCAGAACACTTCCAGAATGTCTCACTTAATAATCACAAATTGCTCTTTTCTCCAGTCAAAGAGGTGAACATTTCATGATTGTTGGAGAGAACAGATTATGTCAGCTGGACCCAACAGTGTGTGCTTTGTCTCACTGAATCCTGCTGAACCCCAACCAGCCCTCCCAAACCTCCCTGCAATCTCCACATTGGAAGTAGCTCCCTGGGAGCAGTGGATAATAATGTCATTCATCCAGTGCCTGATTCAGATTTAATCACTGGAATGACTTACCCCCCAATTAAAGGGCAACGCTACTTCCGTTGGTTATTGTTCCTCTGATTTACAACCTAGCACCATGAAGTACCCAAAAACCCCAAACCTATCTCATCAGTGTGCAATATTTAGGGAATTACTTCATCCACAGCTTTATCTTCTGAATTAAGACGAATTACCCATTTGAAGAAGGAAGGAGTGAATCATTTCGACCATTTCAGAATGTGCACACTCAAAAGTTTTGAAATATTCTGAATTTATACTGAGACAAGATCTGGGGACAAAGCTGCCATTCATAACATTTCAGATTGCAATGCTCAAGCCTATAAAATTGATGCTTTTAAAGACTGAAAAGATAACTCCCTTATGGAGTCCCCCTCACTGGATATATTCCTGAACCCCCTGGACACAATCCCGTGCCCTGTGCTCTGGGATGACCCTGCCTGAAAAGGGGGGTTGGACCAGGTGAACCACTGGGGGCCCAGCCCAAGTGACCCATTTTAAGATTCTGGGATTCTCTCTCTGCCTGAGACAAAATGGGGCTGCCAGATTATAGATTCACAGACAGAATGGTTTAAGTTGGAAGGGACCTTAAAACCCTTTTTACTCCACCCCCTGCCATGGGTAAAGACACTTTCCACTATTCCAGGTTGCTCCAAGCTTCATCCAGCCTGGCCTTAGACACTCCCATGGATCCAGAGGCAGCCACAGCTTCTCTGGGCACCCTGTGCCAGGGCCTTTCAACCTCAAAGGGAAGAATTTTTCCCTAATATAAAATCTAAACCCACTCTTCAGTGGGAAGCCGTTTCACTCCAGGCCCTTTTAAATTATTTCCCTCCATTTTTCTTGTAGTTCCCTTCAGGCCCTGGAAGGCCACCATCAGGTGACTCTAAAGATCCTCATCTCCAGGCTGAACAATCCCAGTTCTCTCAGCTTTTCCTCATGGGTGAGGTGCTCCACGTGCAGGACAAACAGCAGATCCCTGCCCTACGGAGCAGCAGTTAAGAGCATGAAGTGCCCACATCTGGGGAATGAAAAAAAGCACACAATGCTGCTAGAAACTCCACCAGTGTCTAATGCAGACAGAATTAGAGCCAGGTTTCTGAATCAGACTCATATTAGTGAAGCAAATAGAAATTAGGGGATGTTTTGTGCTTTGAACACAATGCCAGTTGCATGGAGGGATTTAAATAGAGAACTCAGCTCCTGAAATTCGACAGAAAATGAGGTAGAGGGGTCGTGAACTTTTTGTATCCAATTATCCTGATCAGTATTTCTTTACTAAACATAGAAGAAGTTGGTCTCAATGAAACATCTCCATTGATGAACAATTCTGATTCAAATAAAGGAATCAAATTACCTGTTTTCATCAGTTGTATCAGAATAGCACAAAATCCAGTGCCAAAACCAAGGACAGTACATGATGAAAGCAAGTGACAGAGAGGGGCAGGTCTTCTGCCAGAACATGTTTCCTTTATCAATATGGTTTACTGAACCAAAGTTATCAAACTTCAGCACAGTTGCAGAAGTGTGAGAAGGAAGCAGAAGCACGAGGAAGATGAAAAACTCCTGGGTATTGTATTATAATTAAATGGTTACAAATTCCTGTCTCAGGCAAATTAAAGATTAATCCCATTGAATCTGCCAGATCCAAACCTGCATTCTATCAGGTAAAATAAGGATGAGTTCTAACTCAGATAATTTAATTACACTTATGGTGACTTACAAGATCCATGGATTGTCCACAAGTACAGAATACATCTGGTCTGACATCCATGTACATTTTTCTACTGATCTGCATGTTTTCAACAATAAAATACATATGTTTGAGAAAGAGAAACACAATATGCAATAGGATTAATAGTTATAAAGGGAGTTATTTGTAATCCCCTCAGTATTGCAGCCTGAAGATAATTTAGTGATGAGTCAAATGGTCTCCAGTGTAAATCAGGAACCAAATGGCAAAAGAACTGGTTTTTAAGGGCTGGAAAAGATGACATATCTGAGAAGTGCTTCAAGGCCTCCACGGTGTGAATAACGTTTAACTTGAAGCTGTTATGAAACCAGTTGGACTGGGGACTCATTGAGGGCTGGAGTCACCACCCTCTCCCCTTCTGAGCTAAATTCTTTAACATCTGATGAATTTCATCATAATGAGCCCCTCAAGGCAGTTGTTGTGAATTAATCAAGCAAAAACTGTGAGGTATTTCTCAGTGGAGCCCAGTTGTACATTACCACCTATCTTGATGGGTTTGAGGCATTACTGGAGTTCAAAAATTCCCATCACATTTCCATCCCAGACACTTTGGGTCCAAACTTCTACAAACTGTTAGATTCAAAAGCTCTGCCTGTAATCTTATTTTAAGGAGATCCACCACCTTCCATGTTTAATCCTTCCATCACAACATGACAAAGTGGGGCAGCAGTTCTGTTCTATTTGCTAAATAAATATAAATCAAGCTATTACACCGTGGAAACTTCAATGCCTCAAATTCCCCCAAAATATATGGAGGAATAAGTGGATGTGGGCCTATGGTGGAATAGTGAGCAAGTCATACGCTGAATTAGTAAGTTGTGGCTAATAATCCCCAATGAAGCACCCAAGGTTTTAGCTACCTGGCCTTATTGCAAATATTTAAATAATCCTCATCCTCCTTCAGGTAAAACTGAGAAGGTTTTTTGACAGTAGTTTTAGGAAAAAAAAAAAGCCTTAATTGAATAGACATGAAAATTTCTTATGAGATTTATGTTTTACAATCAATGGTCCTTTGCTTCATACCATGAGAGTCCTTTCCCCACCTCCAGTTTACCAAATTGTGCAAAAGCTCCACTCATTTCACTATTTATAGGAAGCTCTTGGCACTGGTCATGACACCACCACATATTCTTTTGTTTTCACGTGTCACTGGTGTTAGGACATTTTAAACATTTCCTCTCAGGTAAGACAAAACTGATTTCTTCTTTGCTTATTTTTTAATCTAAGTGTTCTTTTGCTGAATATCTTGGATTTTCCCCCAGCTGTGTGAGACACTGTAGTACCAGATACAAAGAAACTCAGGGCACAAACAGGAATGTCCACTGTTCCAGGAGTTTTCTTGTTTCTTTGTACTTAGCTTAGCAAAAAAAGGAGAAGAAAGTAGAGGAGCCCAGGAGCCACCTGCATTTATTTGCTGGAAGGAGGGTTCTGAGAAAAGGGAAGTGAGACTACAAGATCAAAAAGAAAAAGGAAGGAAGGAAGGAAATGTGAAACATGCTCAGGCAATTAATTGTGGTTTCAGTGATTAATGAATTCTGAGTCTTGGACTTGCAAAATATATGTAATCACATAATGGATGTTCAAAAATAACACAGAGAAAGGTCCTGTTTAGTTGGGGTTTTTTTGGGTTGTTTTTTTTTTTTTTAAGTGTATAATATTTGATAACCTAAACACAGGATACTGATCAGAATATAGGCTCAGATTAGTTTCACTGCTTTCAGATCTGTGAGATTTTTGGTGCAGGTCAGGAAAAAAAGTTTTAAAGTGTACGATGATGATTATACTGTGATGAGCTTATGCAGTATGTCATGTAAATGATTTTGTACATTTAAATAAAAAATACTTTCAGTACGAAGGGCAAATTTCAACTGAAAATATAAAATCTCACTTAACTCTGTGAGATAAAGGTACTACTTTTTATCACCCTGTTTTGCTGAAACACATCAGCACTCAGAGTCACTCATCTTTTTTTTAAATGGAATTCCTGCAGTGAATCAATGGGATCCAACATACACTTTCATTATTGTAATTCACCTTAAATTCAGGGTGAATATCTCAAAATACTCCCAAGACCCCCCTTTTCTCCTAAATATCCTCTTTAATATTTTTAAATGTGACTCACAAGAGACACTGAAAGCTTGAGTAAGAAGTGCTGAATGAATTCCTCTTTCATTACAGGAACAAAGATAAGTACACAAGAGTACTTCCAAATATGTGCACATTAAGGAAAAAGATTTCCCCTTTAGCAAGAAGATTTTGGGACATACACTGAGTAAGGCTGCTTCTAGATCAAGGCCTTTTCTTCAGAGGAGGAAATGATGCTTAAATTAACTCTGACTTAATGAACTTCCCTTTCATAATGACAAAATACACTTTATCCAGCTCTTTCCCATGATTTTCATTGCTGTCTCAAGAAGAAAGGACTCACTTTTCAAGGCGCCAAGGACAGTGAATTTTTCATAAGCTCCATGGATAAATTGTCCTCCTTCCTATAAAAAATTTTCCAATTCTTCTGGTGGCTTTCCAAAAAAAATTACGCAACTCTTCAAATAATTCTGCTATGGAGATCTCTTTGGTTTTAAAACATTTGTCTCCCAGATTCTTAGTGCTTCTATTAAATCTTGTCCTAGAAGAAACAAAAATGTTTCATTTTTCATATTCTTTTACAGCACTCACTCCTCACTGCCATACCCAAGATAAAAGATTTCTTTCTGCTAAAGACATTCAGCATTAGTGAACTCAGGTTCAAGATCACATGAGTGCCTTTTGGTAAGCCATGATTTTATTA
This sequence comes from Cettia cetti, assembly GCA_013401135.1. NCBI lineage: Eukaryota > Metazoa > Chordata > Aves > Passeriformes > Sylviidae > Cettia > Cettia cetti. The sequence goes on along the minus strand of VZUI01044618.1, from coordinate 86,841 downwards.
ATATACACAGAAATATTAATTCTACAATGAAAAAGACTGACATTCACCACCTTGGCCAAATCATCAGTTAGAGGGGTAAACTGCAGAATAAATCAGAAAGAAACCCTTGATCCTGAGGTAACTGTCATTAAAGCTGAAAAAAACCATTTTGATAGAGCTATAAGAATACAACAGGAAATCTGTTTAGACTCAGAAAACCTGGATGAGGCACTTGAACAAAAAATGCTGCAAATAAAAAAAATTAGTATTTACATGTTGACATAATTTTTATTCTGGGAAATCAGACTAGATCATCCTAGTCATAGAGTAGATCACATTCAGCACCAAAACTCTACAGAAAGAGAATGATTTAGACAGAGGGCCTGAGAGATCACATCCAAAATCACAAAAGTAAGATTTAGGAACAGCAGCCCCTTTATTTCAGAGGAAAAATACTGCCAGAAATTTCAGTGATAAGCAATGCTTCAAAATGAGATATTTATGAGTTTTCTATACAAGTTCTGATGTTTCATTCAGCACAATTGCAAGACTTTCCATGTGGTTTTGAAAAAAAATGGGGTCATGGAAATTTCTGAGGATGGCTTCTGCGGTTTTGTAGAATTGCTGGTATCAGTCTGTTGTCCAAAAGGTTAAATCAGTGAAGGAAGTTGTGTTAAAGATGATTCACATCTTCAGAGAAAACACTGAATGGGCCAAAGTCATGCTTGGTGCAACTCCAGTGCATTTAATGGAGTTACATGAGGGATTGATTTTTGTTAATCTTGGATCAAACTGTTCAGTTACATTAAATTTTTGCTTAAAAAATAATAAACTGAGAAGGATAGCACGAGGACTTGGAGCCTTGCGGCCCACAGGCCTCATTCCTCATGGACACCATGAGCTCATCTCAAAGGTTGGTTCACAGACATTAAACAAATTGACTTCCACCTCCTCCCTTGGAAATGGAGCTGCACTGGGACTCTCCTCTGTTTGTTCCTGTTTTCTCAGGGATGAAGCACTGGAGGGGCTGGTCCCCTCTGTGGGGGGGGTGATCCAAAATAAACCTGGTTCATTTGGGAGGGCGGCACAGTTATAGCAGGAAGTGGTGGGATAGGACATGCACATTTCTGAGTGCTCTGGGGTATGCTGGGTGCCCATCAGCTGCTTGCACAGCATTAAATGGAAACAAGCCTTTGCTCTGATGGCAACTGATGAGAAACTTCAGCGTTTCCCCACAGCAAACACTTAGAAAGTGGGCCGTGAGAAATAATTCACTTTTAGCCCTAAGGAAGCCACACTGCCTTTATGCAAAAATAAAGCTTTTCCTCCTGCAGCCACACTCCCAGAAATCCATCCAGTGGCATCAGTCAGTTCTTAGATGGTTCTCCCCAGGACTAAACAACTTGAAGATGCTCTACAACCCTGATCAACACTGGCTACTTGAGGGCCAACACTCCACACCCAATGTGGGCTGGAACCTGGAGATCCCAGTCCAGGGAACAGCTTTTTAACTCTCCCCAGGTGGAAATCCCCCTCTGTTCAGAAATGGGAAGATTTGAAGCTGACATAATTTTTTGGTTCCCCTCCTCAGCCTCCACCTAAGGATAGCAGATGTTCAAATGACATGCTTCAATAATATAAACTGGAAAGCTGTACACTTGGGGTTTTTTCCTTCTTTTCAATCTAGACACTGAGAGGAGAAGTCTAAATGACTGCTTTTATATATTTGCTGCAAAAAAGGAGATAGTGAGGGGGTTTTGTACAGTAAACCACGCTGCAGCCTTTCTTGTACACTTCCATCAGCTCGTTGCAGGACAAACACAAAACATTTGCAGCAGCCCTGGCATTTCAGTGTTTCTTTGGGTTGCTTCCCTCATTAAAGTGCAGCAGGGACTTTTTAATCTTTGGGGGTTCTTTTTCTCACCATTCAGAAGCCCACCCAGGCAGCATGTAATTCATCCAGACAGGAAATATTCCATTGTGTGGGCCAGAGCACTTGGAAATGATTCACTTGTACCTGAGTTCAAAGCTTCTGGCAGAGATCTATGGTACATTCTAGTCTGCAGTCATTCTTGCCTCAGACTTCTGTGTTCCATGCAAATCAGCTGCTTGAGCAAGGCTTATGAAAGTTCAGTGGCTTCAAACTATCCTGGATTTAAAAGTTCATCTGGGATTTATGAAAAGGAAACAGAGAATAAATCTTCTAGGGGCGAAACTCTGCAGGAAAAGGCTGCATTTCATGCATCTGCTAGCCCAGAAGAGTTAACTTCCCCCTAGGCTGTAAAGTGATTTGAAGTCCAGTATCTTAACCCACCCCATAATGATGGGTACATAAGATTACAACACTTTCCCAGCAATCCTCTTCCTGGTTTCTTCAGTGCCATGGAGTGTGGCTCTTCAGCACAGGTGGAGGAATAAGATAAACACCACCTTCACTGCTGCTCTTCTGTCTTCCTCTTACTGCATGCAATGAAGGCATCTGTGAGAAATCCACATTATGCTTGGATACAAATAGGAAATTGTTTTCCCATGGCATGGAAACATTGGAGATGACTCTCTGTCTCTCCTCACACCTGATATATTTTGCATCATGTTCGGAAAAAAAGATCCCTGGGAAGTGAAATGTAACAGAAAGGTAAGAACAGTAAGGAGTAAAAATCTGCATCCCTCATTGACCCAAAACTTATAATATTACCATTCTCCAAGAAGCAGAAAAGGCAAGGCACTCAACCCACAATTTCCCTCAGTTTTAGTGTTTTTCTGAATCACTAAACACATTATTAAGTGTTTGGACAGCACCCTCAGGCACAGGGTGGGATTGTTGGGATGTCCTGTGCAGAGCCAGGAGCTGGATGATCCTTGTGGGTCCCTTCCAACTCAGGATATTCTGCAATTCTCTGTATTCAGATGTAATATTTCCAAACCAATATATTAAGGAAAATTCTACCGTCTTTGGCAAACGCTGCACCAAAGTTGCTTAGCTCTTACCAATTTCCTGAGCTGTCCAGTTTATAGACCTACTTCCAGCAGCCTGAGCTGACTGACCCCACAGAAGCACTCCAAACACCTCATTCTATCCACTCTAGGTAATTCTGAGCATTTTTTTAACAACTCCAAAAATGTCAGTAGTAAACCACTGGCAAAGCAAGGTGCACACTTTGCAGGATTGAATCACTCCAAGGCATGGACCAACCCTTCTATCTGGATCACTGAAATTCCATGAGTTCACACTAGAGACCTTCACCAGGAAGAAGATTAGAACAAGCAAATGGTGCAGAACTGCAGAGGACAAACATGGAGCATCCTTTATTTCTGTTCCCAGTTTCCAGCATTATCTTGCCAGGCAGTCTGAAAGGAACTGAGGTCAAGCTGAAATTGGTTACCCAGAGAAGCTGTGGCTGCCGCTGGATCCCTGGAAATGCCCAGGGGCAGGTTGGACAGGGCTTGGAGCACCCTGGGAGTGGGGATGTTGTCCCTGTCTGTGGCAGGGGGTGGCACTGGATGAGCTTTAAAGGTCCCTTCTGACCCAAGCCATTCTGTGATAGTTCTGTGATTCTCCGACTCACAAGACTTGAACGCAAAAATATGGATCAAACAATATTCCTGAAAAACAGAGGGGCATGGGATCTGCCATTTCAAAATTACTAATTTTACTGTGGGAAAATAAAAAGCACAAACATCTTTTCCACTGTTTCTTGAAAAAAAACTGCATATGAGGATCAGTAACTGAGCTAACTCAAGTTTTCAAAACAGCTGACCAACATTTTCTAGAAACACATTCAGAAACCAAAATTACTCTGACTAACAAGAAGTTCTTCATGGGAAACTACCCTCAATGCAGTGAGAAATGTTTGTTACCAGCTGAGGCCATGTAGTTCTGGAAGGAAAACACAGTGGGGAAATATCTCATATTGACAGCTCCAGGTGCACAAGATGTCAAACACCAGCAGACTTTTCAGTAGTCTGCTTCCTAAATCATTGCTTCTGCATCAGAATTCTATGTCCTGATTTTGGAAGGTCACCTTCTCTTTTGCTTCCCAAGTCTCTTTTATTTTCCCTCACTTGTTGTCACTGTGCAAAAAATGTGAAACTTTTACCTACTCCTTTTGTGTGGTAGATTTGAACTCGTGCCTATTTACTCACAGTGATTGTTTAGACACAACCAGGTAGAAAGGAGCAGCAGAAGTCAGAGGAGAAAAGATGAAGAGTAAAGAGACAAAACCCAGCAATATTTCTTCTTCAAAGATTTTCTCTAAGGAATGAGGCTGGGTCAGAGGGATGGATCTTTATTAAGTTTCTGCCTCATCAGGCAACCTCTGGTACGCTTTTGATAAGTAAATAAAAACTCTGGGATTTTGCCAAGTGATCTGTATAAGGGGAATCCTAATATTGATGGCCACTATTTCCTGTTAAAACATAAATAAATCAGCAGAAATCCAGACCTAGCATTTAGGTCATAAATCTCACACTGAAAGCTGAATGCACAATCACTCAATGAGGAAAAGACAAGCTTGTGCAGAAGGGAAGCACTTTCTCAAGGTCACAAAGACAGCGCATGAGATGGGTCACCATTCCCCACCTGAGGATTTGCTGGGGCAGGAAGGAGGCTGCACATCTGCACCACACAGCTGACAGAGGGAAAGGGAAAAAAAGGACTCAGGATTTCACCTCCAGGAGCTGGCACTGCAAGGTTTCCCCATGAGTGACTCCTTGGATGGTTTGAAGCCACAGAGAAAGGGTCTAAATTACTCAATCTAAAGAAATGGTCAGAAACTCTCTTACTCACAGATGTTGTTTCATGGGTTCAGTGTTTAAACCAAAGGAAAAAAATCCATTTGGCTAAACCAAGAGATTATAAACATCCTACTCTAAAATTATATGCCCAACAGCTAGTTGGTAATTACAAATCTAGGCTTTTGTGCTGATTTTGAAAACTACAATGTGGATAAATATGACCTCCCAAAATTTGTGTGGGAAGGAAACATCAAGAGACCATCACAAAAGCTTTTGCTGTCAGTTATCACACAGACTGAGAATTTTCCTTTGTTCCATAGTAGCTGATAAAGTAAATATGGATCTCATGTATGTAAACTTAAAAGTTGATAGGAAAGTAAAGTTTTTCCTTATATTTGGAAAAGACCAGTGGACTTCAGTGGAGGGGAGGAAATTCACTGTCTACTAAAAACCAAAATGAAGAACACCTTGTATGGACCTCATTTTCCATCCAAAATGTGAAAACTGGCAAGAGTATACCAGAAAATCCCTTCATTTTGATGTAACCATTTCATTCCTCTAATAAGCCAAATTATTTATATTTTATCTATTACAGACTAAAGACATCTAAAGTTACTATAAAAAAATCTACCTCAATATTTCCTTTCTGCATTCAGTTCCTCCTTTGTTTTATCTGATGACAAGCTAACTGATGGGAAGGAGAGAAACACATACAAATGGTCTTTAAAACAGCCTGTTCTGATTATGGGTGTGCTTGTGACTAAGGCACTTGACTAAAACTCAATTTCTGGTTCAGTTCTTGGCTCTTGCTTGGAACTGCACAGGTCACAGAATTTATCTCAGTTTCTTGAACTGAAAAATGGGGATAGTTTTAATTTGATGGTGATTTTGTCAGGACAAATTCACTTATAGTCAAAGGTATCACACATACCTGGATGAAAAGCAGTATCCCAGGCCCCATCACCATGTGGAATGTGATTACTGCCAGCAATGTTTAGGTTCAGTTTTTAAGGAATTGTTCTCAAATTCCTGCAAGTCTTGTGCTGATTATGGACATCCCATTTCTAATGGAAACTGAAGCAAACTGCTTGTTTTCTGGCTTTTAATCAGACAGCAGGCAGCAACAACATACAGCAATGAGCTAAGGGATCAGAATTCTTCTGGCATGTATCTGAAATAACCCTGCATTGAGAAAAGAGACCCATTTGTAACCAGATGGCAACGAAAAACAGGAGAAAGACATCCTGTAATGAGTATTACCTCAGCAAAACCATCCTTATCTTCAGCACAGAGCCAGCTGTGTTGCATATAACTGCAGGAGATCACAGGGCTGAGCTCCAGCTCTGGGATTATTGATGTTGGCCTGGGATGGGAAGTACACTCCTAATAAGTGAAAGCTTCTGTGCTCTTCACAGATCTCTTCATTCTTTTGAAAGCTGATAGTTTGTAGTCATTGTCAGCCACTCAGGCCCACTCCATGTGCTGCACTAAACAGAGTTAAGAGCTCTCGCTGTGCTCTCAGCAACACATGTAATTTCAGAGAAATTAAAATCCAGGGATAGGAAACAAACAGTCAGGGGATGAATCAGGTCTAAATTAATGCCTCACCAGTGCACGTCATGAATGGGTAGAGAAAACACCATGGTACTTTGCAGGAATTTTATAGGTAAAGTTCCCATGAGTGTCAGATTCTGCTCCCTAAAAAAGGTGTCCTGATACCCCATCATTTAAGCACAGTAGGCTTGAAACAGGCCAAAAATCTCGTCATTTCTCTTCTGATTTTATGCAAGCACACACAAATAAATTTGTCTAGCTATCTTTCTTTTTTCTCCTCACATTAAGCAGCGTTTCAGAGCTGCACAGGCATTTTCATTTGTGCAACCACACTGCACATTTCAATCCAGCACACCTGCAAGTTAACGGCTGCCTGGAGAGCCAGCCCTTGGACTGACTGGAATTTCATTTAAGACAACAATGCTGGAGTGCCCTGGCCTTCTCCTGCCTCTAAAACACACATGCTGGGCTTGAAACAACAGCTGTAAATGTGCCGAGAGGAAATTGTAGAGCGCTCTTTGCTCCGTGCCGCGCTCCATGGCAGGATGGAAAGGGCAGGCTGGGAAATTCCTCGGAAAATGCAACCACATGAGGCTCCTATTAAACCCTCCACTGGCCATCCCAAGGCAAGGCCACTGAGGACTGGACTGGGGAGAGAAAATGCCCAGATGTACTTCAAGGGCCACTGCAGCTCATTCCTGAGATTTCACAACAAGGGGTCTGTCAGCATTACAAATGCTTGGTGCCTTTTTATTTTTGGCATGAAAGGACTTAGGAATGGCAAGTGATAGCTGATACCTGTCACAAAAGTCCTTGGGATATCCGGGAATTTCCACAATTCTCTCTGCAAAATTGTGAGAGACACAAAACTCTATTTAGAGCCTTCGCTGTAGGTAGGAAGTTCTCTAAAATTCACAAACCTCAGCCAGGAATTCACTGTTCATTTTTGGCTTAAACTACCACTTATACAAAGCTATTTCCTCTTCCTTTTTAAGAAGCACCTAAATATTCTTATTAAGAAATTCAACCATAGAAATGTTTAAATATTGAAATACAAATCTCCTTTCCTAAAGGTCAAAAACCCATGTAGAACAGTGGTGTATAGTGTGCAAACCTGCTTTTCTTCACTAAAGACAAAATTTAAATATCTCTACCGGTCCTCTAGCACTCCTGAATAATTTACCTTTCAAAAACACAAAATTAAGTAAAGTTAACTTCAGTTTCTCATAATAGTGGCAATAATTTCTTCTATCAAAAAGAAAATCACGGTTCTTTTGCCCTTTTTTACTCTAATTTTCAAGCATTTTGCAGCAGTTAAGGCAAAAGACAGAACATCCTTAGGACATTTAATTTATTCAGGATTTAACGCTAGGGCAAGTATTAAACAAAGTATCCCATTAACTTTATGTTTTCTAGAAATCAGCTACTTTTGGAAGTTTATACTACACATAATTTTGAAAGAGAGTTGAAGGGTGCAGTAGTGTAAGGGAATACATTTTCTGTACAAACAAATTTTATGGATTATTTGTTCTAGAGTGCTGATCTGATAAAAATAACCAAACAGAACACTGGGGGTTTCTACCTTGCCATTACTTTGTATATATTGTCTCATATAAAACAGATATTGGAGAAGAAATTGAAATATGATCCATGCAGACAGCAAAATGAAACATTTTGTGGTAAATGAGGGGAGTGTGATGTGTGAGGCACAAAGAAAGATGCACAAGAAAAAGATTTTTTTTCTCTCAAGTAATTTTTTTTCTTAACATTACTTTTTGCTTCTAAAAGAAATTGTCTTCAAGGTTTAGCTTATATAATTTATAGAAAAGCATTTCATTTAGCATTTCAAACCATAATAGCCTCTAAACCTACTTCTGAGAAAATAAACCAATAAAAATGGATAAATAAATAATATTACTACAAAAGCTTCATAATGTTTTGTTTTGTTTTGTTTTTTTCCAGGAAATATTTCATGTGTATCAACCCCACAGACAAAACCAGAGGGAGAATATAAACAAACCAAGTGGAAAGTGCTCCTGGCAGCAGATGAGCACAGCAGAGACAACTTACTGTCACTGGAGGAACTTTTTGTTTTTACAACCACTTTGTTTATTTTTCCTCGATACAAAACTATTTCAAGAGTTATTAGGGGACTTCAGAACTTCATAGGAAATGATGATCACAGATCTTGGTTACAAATAGGACCATGGGGGTTGTAGCTCACATGAATTTCATGAAGATGAGAATTGACCTGACAATGGAGAGGATGGCAGAGATTCTGTGGGGATAAAAACACGGCCTGACATCTCCCATGACATACAAAATCTATAAATTACCACCAAAATCTGCTTCAAAAGATGTAGAAACCTGCACACTTCAATAAGGGACAAGTCATGGAAAAAAACAGTTTTACTACAGCCAATTCCAATTAATTTGTTTAGCATGTGACCTGTGTTTGGCCTCAGACCCCTGGCAAAGTTTGGAGTAAAACATTTAAACGTGAACCTATATTGACACAAAACATCCCCCTTTCATTCCCGAGAAAGATGAAGGAAAATATATCCAAATAAAAAAAATTCTGATGGCAAATTTGCAATGAAATATATAAAAATGTTTCACAGAAGAACACCAAAAAAACCCCCACTTCCCAAACAACATACTTAAACAGGAATAGGTATAAAAATAAGGAATGTATAAGCTTTTTTTTCCTTTTCCCAATTTTAAAAGGATTATAATGCTATTTCCTTAATCCAAAAAAAGGATATTAAATTGACTATTAATGTCTAATTGTCTTAAATTCTGTTAGAGGCAAGTGTTTGGATTTGCAACTTTCCAGAAGAAGTACAGAACAAGATTTTAAAACTGGCCTGGAGCTAAAAGGAGACTTACACGGCACTGAATATCCACACATCTCTCTAATGAGACTTTTTTACTGCACAATAAATCTTAAAGCAGTTTGTATATGCACTGCAATTGCAGCATGACTCAAGCAGCATTAATCAAGTGTTATGGTAACCTCATTTCAAAGCACAGTCCAACATTTCTATCACTGTGCTTCATTTCTTACCGAGTTCCTTTTAATAGGAAGGGTTTTAGGATGTCCCATGCATTGGCTTTCCTTATAAAAATGTCAACCCTCAGAGTGTACCTACATACCCAGAATTCTTTACTGTGTTTTCTGCTGTGTGCCAGGAGCTGACATCATTTCTGCTGTGTTTGAACAGCTGGTCCTTGCCCAACTGCAGCAGTTCAGAGGTGCAACCTAGGCCAAGACCTTGCTCTTCATAAAGAAATGGAGCATGAGGAAATAGGATGGATCTCCAAACACCCCTGTCCCTCCCCACGAGGGATGAACTTATTCAGTTAATAGCTGCCTGCCGCCTTGCCAGAGCAGATTTCATCCCACACCTCAGAACTCCAGTGTGATAACACAGAGTTTGATTTTCAGTGGTTCAAGGATGTGATAGTGTGGTTTAACCCAGCAGGCAGCTCAGAAACCCAGTGGGAAGGGGAGAGAACTGGGAAAAAAGAGTAAAATTTCCTTTGAGAAGAACATCAGGTAGTGCTCAAAGAGGGTTTCACCCCAGTCAGCCTTTGGTTGTTCTGATTTGGGGTTTTTCAGCCTTTCCAGCCCCAATGATGATTGACTGCATATTTACTGTCATTAAAGTTTATAACACGGTTATAAACCAAAAAGCAATCACCCTGTCCTCACCCCAATCCTTAAATCCACTTCTCAATGAGGTGAAAAAGATCAAGACTAAAACACCCATTAAAGAAAGGAAATACTCCTTGGCTACCAGAGTCACATCTGTGAAGGGAAGAGTCCTGTGTTCAGATTTTCATAGACCTGAACCCAAAATCTTTAGAAAGCCCTGAAGATGCAACATTTTCTGCTACATCAGGTTTGCTTTGAATTGTGTTGGTTTCAGCTGCATTTTGTCAAATGACATCTGTATTTCTAAGGTGGAATTCTGCTCAGGTCAGAGTGGATCTGCACAGCAGGGGCCTGAAGAGAAACAAGGCAAACCTGCAGAGATGTGTGCCCTATTAGGATGTTGGGTTTTCTGCATGGAATTGTATGCACCCCTTCATCTTTTCAACTCTCCTTATCCAGTGAAATGAAATATACTCATGGAAACACAAAACACAACTTCCTTCTACTCCTATTTGATGATAATGAAGCTCAAGAAACCCAGACAAAGCAAAGGACCCTGTGATGGTGTTGTAGGGAACGAATTAAAATAAAAAGCATGGTGCTGATGAAGTATGCAATTCATTTTCAGCTCATAAATCCTGATTTTACAGTGAAAAGGATACACAGAGGATGTATAAAAATTTAGTGGCTACAGTCCTTCTAGTGTCAAAAACATGTGCTTACATAAGAACACACACTTCTGGGGAAAAAATCTGAAGCCATTAAATGGTAAGATGTTAGTAAATCAGCTTGGGGTCAACTCAGCCCCGTTGTGCACCTGCACATGCATTTCACTGTGCTCCAAGCCCTCTCTGCCACACCACTCACTAAATCAATCCAAGATTTACTGAACGAAGGAGCTCAGAGCAAGGAGTGAGTCACAATATTTATTTGAATTTCATTGACCCCTGGTGGGAATGAGGGAAGGGGTGGCACTGTCCAGTTCTGTGAGTGCAGTGTTTTCTTGCCCCATGCCAAGAAACTTTATTTTTACTGGGACAACTTCTGAGTTGGAGACATAAATAGCAAAACCAGTGTTCCTGCTGGCCACCTCCTCAAGTAAGGACCAGAGGGGGAGGAAGGAGATTTAATTCAGCCTTGGCCGTCACCAGGCAACCAAAGAATAAACACAATGACACAGGGCCAATGTAGAATGAAATACATGTTTTGTGTCTTTAAATTCTGTATTGATTATTCTGCGTACAACCTTATGTACTAAATATATTTCTATCTGCACTGAGTGTGTGTGTAAAATCTAGTAAAGGTTTATATATATTTTTTTTTAACATCTCAGAAGATGATCAGATACAAGAGCAGAGCTGAAGACTACTAAGTCTTTCCTCTACTCCAAAAATGACAAACACGATCAAGGTGGTGGAACTGCACCTCACAGCTCTTCCTGCTCATGAAGATGGGTTCTTTATAGCCACAGAACTGCTCCTCTGAGGTCTGTCAGCTCTGCAAACCCACTTGGGACACCCCATCACAGCCTCCAAAACTGGAGAGTGACTCCTGTTGCTAAGTTTATTCTATTTACGTTCCCCGTAGATGAGGAAAGCAGCAGAATTAAGTGAGTTATAGTAGGAAATGGGACATGTTTATTTTCCTTCAGGGCAATAAGCAAAACAAATGTGGTGTTAATTACCTCTACATATTCCTGCCTAGCAAAAATCCCAAAATAAAACAACATATCTGTTGACTGAACTACAATGTATCTTGGTGCAATGTTGACTTTTCAATTAGCCCTTAAAAGACTGAAGCAGTAATTTTTTTGATACATGGCCCATAATATTTCAGATCCTGTGCTGGCCTGGAAACCAAATGTAACCATATGCTGGACTCTTGAAAATCCCTGACCTTGGAACATTGAAGCAAATAATTTGTCAGGATTTGCAGCATCAGAATTGCTGCTTGGGTTATTCCAGTTTTAGCACCTGTGTCCATTTGAGCACATTGAGGCCTTGGGGTTGTGTCATGCTGCTGCAATGTTTTGGTAAGTGATGTTGAAAACTTATCAAGATGAATTACTCTTCTTTGGACACATTACCACCAAAATGGCCCAGCATTACGAGCAGCACTGCTGCATGGCCATGTGCAGAACTCTGCTCACTTGACAAATGGGCTTTAATAACCTGAACAAGAATGTAAAACTCCTCACAGCTGGTGCTGAGATGAGATCAGCAGCTAGCACAGCTCAGGTGACAACTGCTCCCTGCTCCAGGTTTCTAGGACGAGTGTGAACACAGAAACACAGAATGTGCTGAACTGGAAGGGACCCACAGGATCAATGAATCCAAGCCCTGTTCCTGCACAGATCCCCAAAATCCCACCCTGGGCACTCCTGGCAGCGCTGTCCAAAGGCTCCTGGAGCTCTGGCAGCCTCGGGGCCCTGCCCATTCCCGGGGGAGCCTGGGCAGTGCCAGCACCCTCTGGGGGAAGAACCTTTTCCAAAATCCAAACTAAACCTGCCCTGACACAACTGCAGGCCATTCCCTGGGTCCTGTCACTGTCCCAGAGGGCAGAGATCAGTGCCTGCCCCTCCTCTTCCTCTCACCAGGAAGATTAGGAGTATTGGGGCTGTTCTGTGACAACTGTCCTTCATGTACTATTTTCCTGTGCATTGCAGGACCTAACAGCAAGGCTATAAAGATCATGAAGAGGATTTCACTAAGTCTACTTCTTCAGGATTTTTGGTTGTTTTTTCAGATTCTAAAGCTTTTGTGAGAGTGCTACAAAACAATTCCTGTTGTGTTCCTCTGTGTGCTGCAGGTTTGAGACTTTGGAGGTTGGTTCTGCCCACTTGTGCAGCTGGAATCACTGGCCCCAGTCCCAAGCCAGTGATGCTATCAGAGTTAATAAACACAGATTTCATTTCTCTCCTCCATCTGACCACAGTCAGATGGGCAAGTCTGCTCTTAAAGGTTCCTTTTGAAGTTTTAATTTTTTATTTTTTTAAGAGACATATACTTCTGACTGCTAAATAAAAGTGTGGTGATTGAAACTTTGTCTCATCCTTGCCTCATGTATTGATATTATGAATCATGTGAGGGATGTCTATAGCCATTAACTCATGGCCAAGCATGCTTTCCTTCAAAATTAAAAATAAAAAGCTAATATGGACTCTTGCAACAATTGTTCAACTTCTTAATAAAAACTGGACTTAGGGAAACCACAGAAATAATTCAGCACCCTATGACATACAAGCAAAGAATTAAAGGCCATTAATGATTTCTTCATGACCATCTCTGTTCCAGAACAGCTCAACTGCTGTCAGAGAAGGGAATAATGTTGGGAAGTTTCCTGTTCTGAATCAGGTCACAGCAACTGCAAGCCAAGCTACACTTGCTGGGAACACCCTTCCAGACAGGAAGGATCTTGGCTAATGAATGCATCTGGGAGATATGGGTCTAATAAACTTGGCACAGGCTTGCTCTATCTTGAAAAAAAAAATAGCAAGAGTAGGGATCTGGAAAAGTGTAGTTAGGAAAAGCCTGTCAGTGCTATGCACTTAACAAGGTTTTATGACTGTTACCACATTTTCTCTACTCTATGGAACTGAATCATATGACAAATTCCTCAAATAACAGTGTTTTACTTGGGAAAGAAATGAAAATTCAGGATTTAGTCACCAAAACAGATCTAGACTTCGATATGTAGATTCAACTATCTGCAAAACTCTGTTGCTATGAAAGCAGTGTTTGAGGGTGCAACTTAGAAACCAACCTGTCAGAAATTATTATTAATATTAAACCATGGTACATTTTACAGAGTGAGAATGATAGAACTATTTAGGGAACCAATCACACACAGAGCAGAAAATACAAACTGGACTCGTACGTTTTCTTACCAGTGCATCCTGCACTAATCTTCTTCACAGAACATTGAATATCACATCCTGGAATGAGGAAAAATGAATTGAGCCAGTAACAGTTCTCTTTTGGGCTTCAAAATCTCATTTTGCCCAGAGCTGTGGGCTTCTGTTGTACAGAATTGCATTGCTGGAGACCAGCTCCCTTTCTTTTTCCAGGTGTTTTTCCATGGATGTATTTGTTTAGAGCCATGGATGATTCCTAGGATGATTATATGATTCTACAGCAAGCAAAGAGAGGGAGAGGATGCTCATCTGAGCTGACTTCAAGCTGAGGAAAAACATCCTCACAAAGAGCATCAGCTTCACAGCGACCTTCATAAAAATTTAGGGAATGGACAGTGTCCCACTCTTCTCCAGGGACTTTCACAGCCCAGGCCTGCTGTGAAAGTAGCAAAGTAATGAAAGTAATAATGAAATGTCTGCCCAGGTTCTTCCCTCCCAACTCCACCTGGGCCTGTACACCCAGATCCCACCCAGAGCTCTGGGGGGAAATGTCTCACAGCTATCACAGGCTTCCTCTCTGAGCCTGCACCTCCAGTATTCTGATTTTCTACACTTGATCACACTTCCCAGGAGTTAATCCCCACACAAAACCAGAAGCTGTTGTCCCTCATGGTGTGCTTTTCTAAAATATCATAAATATTTTCTATCAAAGCAGCCCCAAATTCTTGGGTGCTCTAAGATAGCTTTGCTTTATATGCCAAGCATCATGTTACCCCAGACTTTCACATCCATCACAAGCAGCTGTCACTACAGCCTGAGCTGTACTCCTCAGTCACTGTTAATAAGTTTTAACTGCAACGTGGGAAAAAAAATGATTTTTAAAGCATGAGGGTGAAAATGGTATGGCTGAGACTGCAGTAAGGATGACATTGTATCTCTAGGTGCTTTTCATTTTTTTGAAAGAAAGAAACCTAAAGAAACCCCTCCTTATATTTTTGTTGATAAGATGACCTTTTCTGGTTTACACAAGTGAACAAAAGCTGGAAAAATAATGATAATAGAAAAGAATACATAGAAAATTATTTAGCAAAAAACTTTTTAATTTCATAAAACTATGAGAGCTCACTGTAAAACATGTAGAATCCTTAAACACTCCAATATAACTTCAGCTCTTTTATATATATGGATATTATGGACACATGCATATCCATACATATGCATGAAACATCAGATCTGATTACAACTAATAATTTATAGTCTTTCTCTAAATGACAAGTCCATTTAAACATCTAAACCCAGGAATAATGTAGTTTTCAAACAAGTTTATATACTTCTTATGATGAAACAGTTTCCAATCAAAGGCAAGAGCTCCCTCTAGACAACAGCTTGGGAATTTTTTTGCAGTCTGCATTTTAAGTGAACTTTGAAGAAAATAAAACAAAGATAATGGATGTGGGAAGAAGACAAGAACAGTTGTCACTCTTCTGAGAAACACTCTTCTGGACTCTACCCATAGGACTTATGTTATAAAAGAATCAATGGTTTGGGAAGGAAAAAAAAAAGTTTAGCATTTTGAAGTAATTTTTATCATATTACATGGAATTATACATACATCTTCCCCCAAAACTAAGAGCTCCTTACTCCTTTTCACTCAGATCTCAGCCCAGATTTAGAACTGCTCAGGTTTCTCCCCAGGATTTCTCTCTGCTTAGCACTGAAATGCTCAGGTTGGGAGGCAGAGATCGGTTTGGGGGTGAATGTGTCAGTGCCAGAGTGACAGAGTCTGCCCCTCAAGAGGTAAATGGTGGAAACTGGCAAATTTTCTCTAAAGAGGCAGAGACTGAGAAGAAACAAGGCACAAGATTTAAATTATCTGGGGCAGCAGTTTCAGGGCAACCTTAACTTCTTTCATTTGATTTTAGAGACTTCCAGCTATGCCAGGAATTGCCTGGATAAAGCTGCCTCAGTGCAAGGGAGTGGTTTTGGTGTCCCATCCCCTTGGCCTCTCTTGTATTGGACCCCACACAAACTTCTTGGTGTCCACATCTCTGTAACAACATCACAGCCTTTTGGAAGATGACCTAAAGATTTCCTACAGTTTCTTTCTGAAGAAAAACTTGCTGATTCCTCTTTTCTCTACACATTATTCTAATTAATAATGCTTTTTTCATCTCCAGGACATTGCCTGTATTTTTTAAGAGTCATTTTGAGCTCTTTATGTCATGCAGTGTGCTTGCACTTTTATTAGGAACATTGTCCATCAGCTGTTGGACTCTCTGATTTAAATACCTTCACAATTCTCCACAAAAATAGGGTTGGAGATGTATCTGCAAATTCCTAAGAGGAAGACTATAAGGCTCAATCAAATTCAAATGACCAGATCTGTGTTCTCCAACCCGTTCCTTCCCTATCTGATAACAAAACCTTGCTCTGAACAAGGGTATTACCTTTACAAGCCTCCTCATTCCACTTTTGCTGCAGATATTAAATATGTAAAACCCTTAAAGATGTTTAGTACTTCAATTTTGACTGAATATCAAGCAACTCTTTTTTGGGAATATGGAAAGTATTTCCTGTAACTACTCTATGTCCAGAAATACAATTTTTCACATGTGATATTGCTTATTATTTGCATTTTGGTTTGCACAACTGGGCAAGTTCCAATGAACTCTTCAGTGCTGACATATTTTACCAGTAAGAAGCAGTTTCCAGAAACCAGAGAAGAAACACTAATATCAACTTACAAACTGGTTTGAGCGAATTCTAGAATTAAAGCATCCATCAATGATACTTTCACGTAGTGATTTACATGTCTACATCAAAGCTGAGGGAAGCAGAGTGATTTGAAAAAAAATTTCTCTCCAGCAAAATGAGTTTGTTTCTGATCACTGAAAAGATTCAGCTTTTTCCACTTTGGCAGCCTCTAAGCTATATATTGATCTGGCTCAATAATGTGTAAAACACAAAAATTTCTCGCCGTCTTTACAGAGTACTATTGCAGTTCCTTCTATCAAAAAGGAAACTCTAGGATAAGGATGAGATTTCTGTTAATGAGCAGGAATAAATCTTCATTTTACCTGATCATTTTCTAAATATTGAAATCAAAGTGGTTTAATAATGCTGCCAACAATTTTGACCACCAAAATTTGACCCATTTTGTGGTAATGACTGTCAACATTTTTCCACGTTTATGGCCTTATTTCACAGCAAAATATTTCTCTACCACCACCACCACCCCTCCAGTTTAGCTACAGAGGAAGAGTTATGGCTGTAGAGGGTATTTTTGGACCCTGTTTATGACCCCCAGAAGGCCCAAACCTGCAAAACACTGCACTGGGAATGTTCACTGTGAGCACTTAAATGAGGAAGGACAAGTTAAGTGTTCAAGGGAATGGAACCTTAGGATATGATTTTGCTGCTGAAGCACAGAGATTGGGCATCTCTGAATTGCACAAAAGCAAACTGTACACAGAAATTAAACCCTTTTAGCTGGTGAAAAAACCTTTATTTGCTGAGCCCTGAGAAAGGATTGGCAAAAACCCCCAGAAGCACAAGGAGATGGTTCTGGTTAACAGACAGCAGCAGTGCACTGACATGCAAGCCAGCAATTACAACCCAAAATATCCATGTGCCTGCCAAAAAATGATGTCAGGCTTTGGTGTTTGGTACATATCAAAATACCCCTGCTACCAGAAACAGAGGCACGAATGTGTGAGCTGTAGATGAATTTCCCAGCTTAATAGGGCCACACACCTTGAAAATGGGTAAATTAATGGTCAGCATCACAGCATACATTTATGTGCAGTAAGATTCTGTTTAAAATGTTAAACATAGATTAGAGTTTGGCCTTTTTATTTGCTTTTACACACCTGGGAAAGATTAATAAGCATTTAGTTTCCATTTTGTGGAAAAAAAAATCCTCCTACTTTAAGCAAAGAGTTTGTAACAGATTATGTAGAATAGGGAATACTTTTAACAATACAATTTTATTAATAAGACACATCTGTCTTGCTATGCACAGAGTTTAAGGGGCAGGGGAATTCCCTCAGTATAAATAATGTGAGAAGGCTAAAAAGATTTAAAAATATGAGCAACCATCAAGACATTACTTCTGGAGGATCCCTGAGAACATACACTAAATTCAAACTGGGGTTTTAAAAATTAAGTGGGTATTTTTCCTATTTCCAAGCAGGGTCTCAGCTCTCATGTGCTTTTTCCTAAATGTTCTGAGAAAGGCTGTCTCTAAATACTCCTATCTTATGACCCCTGAATGGATATCAGAGCTTAAAACCCAGAAATTTCCCTAATATGGCTTTGATAGCATAGGCCAGAACCAAGGCATGCTTTAATCTTTGAAATCTTTCTGTACATTTAAAAGGAATTTTACCCAGGCCTGATAAGCAAACCCAAGTAGTCTCTTCACAGCAAATTTCAGCTGCCTGGATGGAGAGATAACAGACTGGGAAGGTAGGAATCAGCTCATTCAAGAGACAATGGGCTGCAGACGTAAGACAAACACTAATCCAAAATGCAGCAACGTAGTGGAAAGTCATAATAGATCCTGAATAACTTCCTTTTCCTCCCACACATGCAGGAGCTGAGAAAATATTGAGGAAAGATGAGAAAATTCACAGTCATTTCTCTTGAGTGTGGAGCCAAGCCTGTCTGCCCCTTGTCTCCCTCCTCCCAGTGGAAAAAAGCTCTGTGACCATCTCCTCTGCAGAACTGGGGAGCATGAATCACTGTGCTGCTGAACAATTCCCTTAGCCAGACGTTTCTAAACGTTGCCAGCTTTGTGATTCTTTTACTGCCCTGCCTGCAGCCATTCCTGTACCTGTGAGAGAGAAGGAAACAACTGTGCTGCATCTGCAGGTGACTTACACAAGAGTCAGGGCTTAGCTGGGAAAATAAAGCAGCCCATTCTTGCATGGTTTATGAAGTAATTTAGGATCCCAACCAGATTTCTCTGCTGCAAAGAGCAGCCTCTTGCAAGAAAAGGAAGCAGATTATTCCCCAGTCTGGCACAGACTGGATTTTCTGGAGGGTAAACTCAGGAACAAGGAAAGAAGAGGCTCTACCTTCCTTCACCACCTGTCCCTGTTGTGTTTGTACTCCTTGTTGAAATATTGCACCTCAGAGTGTACTCACCGCCTGGCTGCGTTGCAAGTCCCATAAAGTAATAAAAAAAAGTGGTTTACAGCAACAGGATAATGACTGTCAAACACAGGACGGTGACACAAACTGTAAAAATAGGATTCTCCCTTTTTCAAAGCCTTCAACTGAGCATCTTTTTCCTAAAGGGCTTTGCAGGCAGTGACGCCGTGGAGCTAAGAATGGACAAAGCCACAAGAGTGGTTACAGCTGTGCAAGCCCTTCCCAATCCTGTTCACAAGGAAATCTGCTGCCTTTCTGGGGGATCAGCCTCATTCCCACTCCTCAAGGCAAAAATGAGTAAACCTCTTGGTGAAGAGTCACCTCTTGGTGAGAACTGCCATAACATCCTTTATGCATGATTCTTCCAGGGGAAAAAAAAAAAAAAAAAAAACAAAAAAACAACCAAAAAAAACCCCAGGATAATTGGGGTTCAAACTAACTAGGGAAGGAAAAATTGGGGAAAACACCAAAGATTTTCAGTCAGTTCCTCAGATAATGGTTGAGCAGCCTTTGAAATGGGGATTTGCATTTGGGATGTGCTCAAATACAGCTCATAGGAACACGCTGAAGTTCACAATACATCCTTATGAAATCTGAGCTTCTAAAAACTTGTGGAGGTCATGCAGATTTTCCCAGGGATCTTTTGTTTCATCTCAGGAAAAGGGACATCCTTTCCACCCTCAATGTGCTGTACCTACATCCGACATCCTCTCCTCATAAAAAATCCCAGAGTGGGGAAAGACTACACCTAGAGTAGGAAATTAAATCATGCCCAGGCATATTCTTGGGCACTGGTGATGTGTTCATGGAATTAAACTGCAGGACCAGTCAGTGACTTTTTGGCCTTCACCCCTCCAAATGACTCCTGGTTTAGGCAGGGCACATCCAAAGGCTCAAAGAAATCAGCTCTTTCCATTTCAGAAAAGACATGATGGAAAATACTGTGTGAAGCTGAGGTCTGAACAGCCACCTAAGAAGTTTATTGCCCTGTGCAATTTCATGTGTAGGTCAAATATCCCCACAGTTGTAAATCCTGCATTATTATCTTTGCATGACAGGTGGGAAATTGATAATCTAAAAGACAGATTATCAGGGAACATTTCACCCTGAAATAGCCCTGTAAATCTATCAGGCTGCCCAAGGCTGGACAGGAAGGGAAGTGATGAAGCAGGTTATTGGACAAGGATGTCCTGTGTGCTTTATTGTCACAATGATCAATGGATCGTCCTCCCTTCCCTTCAGTGCCACTGCCTTTGTCCTGTGCAAAAAGTTTAAATTGTGCATAGGCTCTGCAAACAAATGAAAAGAGACAAATCTAGTCAGAATTAAAAATCAAGAGATGTGCTTCTGAAAAATACACTGTTTTCTGTTTGATGTTAATTATAATGAGAATCACAACATAGGTTATTTAAATCCTTCATAGGAGTGACAGCAAAGGTATCTGTTTTAGTGCAGTGAAGGCAAATAACAATAATAATCCAAGAAACACCTTGTGCACCTGCTGATCTCACCTACCAGATGTCCTTCCTTCCATTAAAAAAAAGATGCAGGTTTACCATAGTGTAATATTTCTCAGATTATCTCAAGTCTACAAAATACAAAGGTTAATGATGAGCAAAAACCTGCATCAGACTATTCTACATTCCCAGAATTTCAGACAACGACAATTTATCACGACTTAGAAAGAACTAGAGAGAATGAGATGATTTTACTTAACTAAACACTAACCTGCTGACTTGGAGGATTTGGATAACTCTCCACAGGGAATATTAGAAGGAGTAATAGGGAAAATATGAATTTGTTGTCAAGGGAGCTGTACAAAATTAAATTCCCATGCAGCACCTATGAGGATTGGACTCAGTCTCACTCAGCTTTGGAACCACACAAGAGTTTAAGTTTGGCAGTTTCTTTGGAAATTTACAAATATTAGGTAAAGATATCCTTTGAACAAGAATGGATACAGAATGTACACATCAGGATCAAGTGTTTCTAATCCTAATTTCACACATATCAGGACAAAAATGCCTAGAAAATTGACAGTATATTCTAAAATATCCTGGCAAATTGCTATTGAAAGTGCTGAGGAGCAATGCTAGGAGCATCGCAACGAAATGCTTTAATCCCATATTTAATCTGTATTTCCTGTACCATTACTTTTGAATATAATAATTTCAAATTATAATTCAACAGAGGGGACAGAATATACTTCTTGAAAACTGTGCATAAGAACAGATATACAGCAGGCATCTTGGGCTTTAATAAACTAATAGAGAGACCTGCCAAATTTACCAGCCACATGGGATTTATTTCTGAACAGCAAAGACAACTTAAAGAATTTTGAATCCTTTCCAAAGGGCTGAAAAATGAAAATTCATAGTGAAGAACCAACAAGGCCACTTAAAACTTTGTTTGATCAAAAGGAATTGGTGCCAGGAAGTTCAACAGTCACAGAAAACATGCAGCTCTCTCCCTTCATAGCAAGGCCAAGTGGATTCTAGAAGGAGGGTGGCTGGAGAAAAGAGATACTTTGCTAAATTTCCCCTCTTGCTTTCCCCATCCTGATTTTACCAGAGCCACCCTTTCCAATCTTGGCAGGTATGTGCTCTGGGAGTCCCTCTGCCCCCGCCTCCACCAGGCAAAAATAAAAGATGTCTTTAAATTGAGAATGAGATCCCTCTGAAACCCAGAGGGTTGCCTTTATTTAAGTTAACAGCTGATGAATAGCAGCATGGCTATCACATCTTGATCAAGATAACTTATTTTTTACTGTGTGAGTCTCACAAATACAGTTAAATTGTATAGTTTATGACTTGATTAACCATCTAACAGTCTCATAATTTATCTGATTTTCTATCAGAGTACATTGTATTCCGGTGTCCAAGCCTTTCTTATTCAAGTTTCTGCACTGCTCCAGTTTAATCACATCACTACAAGACATTTATGAAATTTTACTCATTTGAAGCTGAATTCCCCTTATACTCTGCTGCCTCATTTCACAATTCTCAACAGCCTGTGTGTCTCCTGGTGGATTATTGATTTTGCTATTTCTGGGGAGAGTTTTTTTGGGAAGAGAGATTCCTCTAACTTAATATTTAAAATAACACTGGTTATTTTTATGACCCTCCAACCAATTCTGGAGTGTTGAAGCAGTTAATTTAATAGCTCTTTTTTAACTGCATTTTTCATTACTCCTGCTGTCTTCCTCATATAGTATTATTTATGCTAAGCAATATTTACTGAAACTCCTGCCATTACATATCTTGTAAACATGGACAGAACATTTGTTATTCATCTCACATGAACTTAAAATGGCCATTTTAAAGTTATAAAAAATGGCCATTTAAATAATATTAGATGAATCCAGAAACATCTTCCAAGAATTCTATGGACAAACAGATTTATAAGGTGAAAACTGGAGAGCACAATGCACCTTTATAGCCAAAAATTCTATCTCAAACCAGATGGATGCAGGAACCTCATTCAAAAGCCAATAATCTTTTTATTGCCATAGTTAAGACTTGTGTCTCCCCAGTTCACAGTCAAGAGCAGCTCCAGAGTTGCAATGCTCTGTTTTGGTCCTCCCACAGTTCTTTTTGATTTTAGATGCCATCATGGTTCCATCACTGCTGTTATATTCTAATTTTTTTGACTATTCAAGCTTTTTTGCCTATTTTTTGAGGTTTTTTTGCTGTTACTGTGACTTATTACTCCTGGCTGCAAGCCATGAATGGATGGAAAATGCAGAGGTGGCACTTTTTGATATTGCTGATATGGCTGAACAGATTTCCTGAAGGCCAGACACAGACCCAGGAGTTGACTGGGTTTTTAAGGAAAATGTTATGTTAATACTGTTGTCTTAAAGATTCTCTCTCTTATCATCCATGCAAATTTTAACTTTTAATATCTATATGGATATAACACATTATTCTCTTTGTACTCTTCACATACAGAAATTCCACTACATACTAACTCCTTATCCTTTCAAACTTCCACACAGGTTCAAAGTCACCCCTGTGGATACTTCTTATTATTTCCAGTCTGTTATTTTGATGGATAAACTGATCCCCCTCACTGGACAAATCAAATAACCATAAACCCCAAAAGACTGAATTTGGAGGCTGAATAGCAACTGAATTGGACATTTGGACACTGACAGAATTTATGAAGTGATTCATAGTGTCTTTAAATGGGCAGACCATAAAATCAGAAACTTATGGTTTCACTCAGAGCTTTGGATTCATATTAAGAAGTATTCATATTAGTAAGTATCCACATTATATGTACATAACTCCTACTGAAGTCCAAATGGCACAGCCTTTCTGAAACCTCACAGCACTAATCCAGGAACATTATAGAAAACCTTGACCTGCATTTCCCTTGGAGAATTCAGCCTTGGTTCATGCCTCTGATTCTTTCCCTTTTGAATTGGTATTAGTAAACATACTGGATTCTTTTGAAGGTTTTTCAGCTTTTCTCCCTTTCTTTCACAGCATCTCAGACTGGAGGAGGTTGAAAGGCACCTCTGGAGATCTTCTCCTACCAGAAAAGATTCTCCAGGCCTGTTTGCCATTTGCCTTTTAATACCTCCACAAATGCAAACTCCAGTAGCTCTCTGGGGAATCTCTGTGAGAGTTTGTCCTCTATTACAGTAAAATGGTGCTTGGCTGTGTTCAGAGGGAAGTTCTGTGCTTTAATTTGCATCCATTGCCTCGTTTATCCCTGTCTCTGGCAGGGCTGAGGTCTCACTCCCTCATGTTCATTCCCATGTTTATCCCCATCCAGGAAATAATTTTTGTGGCACTTTTCTAGGCTCACTCCCCTAAGTCCACATGTAAAGGGAGGACCAGAACTGAACACTTCACTCCAGGTAACTCTTTTCACCACAGCAATAATCTGTTGGCAGCAGCTCCTGTTCCAGATAAGGTTATTTTAATTCTTTGTATTCCTGTGGAACCAACGGTCCTGACTGGATCCCTGCTGCTCAAAGGGAGAAACACCCAAAGAATCCTAATTTAGTAGCTAGACATTCTTATTCCTCTCTACATCAGGATCCCAATGTTCAATTCCCAACTTGCAAGTGTAGGCAAAATATGCTTTTATCTATAGAAAAATAGGGTGTAGTCTGGAGAAGCTGAGTAATTCACTGATGATCAGTCTTGGCTACAGTGATGAATATTTATAGTTTTCTCTTAATAACTGTTTTTAAATAATCTCCTTCTTGCTTTTGATGATTTAGATCTAAAAAGAACTCAACTGCTTTCCCTTCACTTATTAATGATGGACAACAGCTGTTTCAGAAATTATTCTACTGCTTTACTCAGTTCTGAGATTATGGACACCCTGTTTATACACCTCCCAAAAATTCCCCTTTTGACAGTGGGAGTTTTCAAATGACTAAAATAAACACTGGTGAATCAGAGCCCATCTCCTCAGTTTGCACAGTTTATGATATACTCAGTCTATATAGAAAGCATTTTAATTAAGAAGTTAAGGTCCCACCTTTCAGAATTCACTGCTGCACTCAGGTGCTTGTGTTTCTTCATATACAGTCCTTAAAGAAAGTTGTTTTCCACAGAAATAAAAAAAATCCGTATTTCCATCATGTTTAGATAATTGGAGTTTTCCACTAAGTATCTGTTTTTGAGCTCTGCAGAATATTGGGGCTAGTTTTGACAGTCCTGTGCCCTTTTAAAATCCTCACCTAGACGAAGTTCCCTCACAGAATCTGTATTCTACAAGCAGAATGCAAACTGCTGTTTCCTATCTCACCTAATATGTAATATGTCAGTTTCCTTTCCCTCTCAGTAAAAAGTTCAGGAGAGATATATATCTCTAAAAAACATCAATGCAGGAGGAAAACAAGAAAAATCTCTGGCCATCAGATACCTCAACAATTTTCTTCTTTTATTTTCTGCCAAATAAAGGACATTGTGTAAGGGTGTGTTTCAATACCTTAGCCTCTCCAGGAGGAGAACTCTTCAAGACCTGTCAAAAACTTTGGAAACTTTTTGAAAGATATCCAAAAAAAAAAAAAAAAAAAAAAAAAAAAAAAAAAAAAAAAAAAAAGAGCAACAGTAGCATTCAGGTAGGTCTTGCATGCTATCATGCCTACTGTAAACATGATTACACAGATACCACTTCAATATCTTCTTTTTAATTAAATATTTAGAAAGTTCAGAACAGCTCTTTGGCTGGAGAGCTTATTACCTCTTAGTACTAATGCAGGAAGGCTTGTTACAATTTTAATTAAGGTTTGGTTTAGGTCTTTTTGTTGTGTTTTTTTTTTTTTTTTACACTAGGAAGAAGTGCACCTCCTAACTTTAAACACTTATTCAATGAGGCCCTTAAATATCTGCTTTAAGTGGGTACTTAGAGGCTTTCTCAAGTAAGACCAGTTCCTAAATGATTAAACATGTGCCAAAATAAACTTAGAAATCTGTAAGCTGGAATCATGTATTTGGTTTAGCTTTTCAGCAGAGTGCATGGAATGAAGAGAACACTTTCACCTTTTTTGACTCCACTTAATTCCACTGCCTAGCACCTGAGGACAGAGCTGCTTTACTTTTCCCATGAGTTACCCCAAGGGAAACTTTGTGACTCTAGCACAGCTACAGCCAAAACTTCCTACGGAGAGATGGACTCCTTAGCCCAAACACCGATTTTTTCCTTTCTCTGTGGATGAAAGGCCTGGTTAGGCCTGGCTTTAGCTGCAAACCCACAGCTGTGGGTTTGAAGTGAGGAGAGGATGATGAAAGAGCCAGGTTTTGATAAAAGGCAATGATGATTGTTACTTTCAGCCTTCCTGGGCTGGTTTTTCCAGATTCCACCAGGGAGCATGGAACGCCTGCCAGGGCTGATCAGATCCAGTTAGGCTGACACTGGAGATTCTGCATTTCCTCGCTACCTACACTTCTTGCTACTTAAAACTCCTTCAAGATTTCAGAGCAGGAATGGAACAGGACACAGGTTTCAATCACCATGTATCTCTTACCTCTTTCCTTGCAGTTGTGGAAATTTCAGTTCTAGTGGCTGCTGTGAAGACAACATTTCATTCGGGATTTTTTTAAAACTATAAATCATGTCAGTAAAATGCTTTCAGATCTACTTTTCCTAGTCCTGACTCATTGCAGCCCAAAATTATTTTAGTATCTATAAAACAAATCAACCTTAAAAGAAATAAAAATTGAAACCCGATGTAAAAATAAAAAGAAGGAAACGAAATCATATCAATGAAATTAATTCCTCACTAATTCTTTCATTATTATTAACCCCATAATGTCTCTTCAGACTGTCTTAATTCCAAAAATAGCTCATTTATTTTACTAGTATTGTAATGATTTTTATAAAAATTAAAACAATTTGTTTTAGGAAGATGGAATCCATGGTGTGCCTTAATTCCCACTAACAAAGAAGAGCTTATAAACCCCCCAAAGATCATTTGTAACATCTTCTTTTAAAGTATTTTCTAGAACACAATTTCAACAGCTCAGAAAAATAGTCATCCAAGCTCAAATAAGATTTTGCTTAAGTTTACCATCTTCTTTCTCAGTCACCTTCTACTGAGCTAAGCCACATTCTTGGTTTGAATTTACACTCACTGGATCTTGCAAAGAAGACTTGACTGACTTAATTCAAGGCAGTAAAAAAGCAGATGCTGTCCAAATAGCTTTATTTGTTGGACAAAGAGAGGTAACTGCATTCATCATATAAAAATTACATTTAAGTTCTCTCACAAGGTCATTACTGCTCATCAGTGCTCTAAAATCTGTCTTGCTTCCAAAAAAAATCTGAGTCTGTTCTACACACAAAATGTCTACATGGAAAGGACATGTCTTCATTATTTGGATTCTCATGTGATCCACCCATAAACGTGGTTTAGAATCTTTTTAAAAGAAAAAAAAAATGAGAAAAGGGAAAGGAAAGGTATATTTATATCCTGACATGAAATTTGCATCCACAGTGGTTCCATCCAAGCTTGAACAATTCAGAGATGGCCAGTAAGCCACATGCAAATACAGACAGCAAACTGCCCTGATTTATAATATTTTGAGATCGGTTTTATTATTTCAAAACTCATGGATGACTTTAGGCTCTTCCTTTCATTTTATAGATTCTAGTGGCTGAGTGCATGAGATGGAGAAGTGGCAGGCAAAAATGCACACTAGCAAGTTCTTCTTATCAAGGCTCAATAAAATCAAAAAGATTATATAAATAAAGCACTGTAAGCATTTAGAAACAACATTAGTACTACAGTTCCCTTTAAAAAAATAGTGATATTCAGAACAAGAAGTCCAAAACCCCCCTGAATTCTGTTTAACTAAAAAATGCTGAGCTCCAGAAGCAGCTGAATTCTGTCCTAACTTACAGGAACTGGAGGGAAATGTTAATTCTGTACTAGTCTACATCTGATTGCAAATTTCAAAACTGCAACATTTTAAAGATGTTTGTAAGAAAAGAAAGAAGTACTGTAGGGTTTGATTTATAAATGCAAAGGTGTTTAAGGATTCCCAGAGGAAGACCAGACCCATCTTGCCACCCCTGGATGCTTCTACAGGATCATCTCTGCTCCAACAGAACCACATCTGTCACTCCAAGAGGAATTAATGGGACTGTTCCCAACATCCAGATCAACAGGGTGTCAGGCTGTGTCCTGTCACTGTTTTTTTTCTTTTTGTTCATTTGTGGGGTTTTTGTACTACGATGTTCTACTATTCCTAGTAAAGGACTGTTATTCCTATTCCCATATCTTTGCCTGGAAGCCCCTTAATTTCAGAACTATAATAACTGGGAGGGAGGGGGTTTACATTCTCCATTCCAAGGGAAGCTCCAGCTTTCCCCTGTCTTTCCAAACCAAGGGAATCAGAACAGTGAATGAGTGGAGGGATGTGCAGTGCAGTGCTGCAGCTGGGCCAGCCACTGGGTGCCTTTTTCTCTGCAGTCCTGTTGGGCCTCAGTTTGCTTTCAGTGGTATCTGGTGGAGACAGAAGGTATAAAAAGGGAGTGATTGCTACAATAAACTGATCTCCTTCAGATGCATGAGGTGGTCGCTTTGTTCCCCACTGCTACTAAGTACTAACACTTCTAATTTTAGGGCTAAGGTAAGGGCCAGGTAGCAGAAATACTGGTGCTTTGCTTGGACTACCATCCCCAAGAAGACCAAAAGGACATGAGAGAAAAAGGGGTGGCAAGTTCTGAGGAAAGATGTTCCTTGATTTAACTTCCAAAAGCTGTGGGTGCGTCCTCTTTCAGAGTAAGAAAACTCTTCCTAACCCCTCTCTCTTTTTAAGAGCTGTTCAGGAAAAATAACTACTTCCATTAGCAATAGAGTTGTTATTGCAGCATAAACCAAAATAAGCTAAACAGGAAAAAAATTAACTAAATCAAAAGATGCACTTAAAATATTTCTGATGGAAAAATTTTGGTTAGGACAATTTTTATGGAATTTCACTAGTGCTTTGTGATACAAAAAGCACCTGCAGGCCCCAGACCTGATCACCAAGTACCATGTGTGGGGTGTGGAGAGAGGATAATGGAAAAGAGTTAAGGGAAAAAGTTATTCACACTGCCAGTAGTCAGCCTTGGACTGGATAAAAAGATAATAGAAAATACTGTGGTAAAAGAGAAATCAACAACTATATTCTGGGAAAAGGCTAAGGAACACAAACGTCAGAAAAAGAGAGGGGAAAAAAAAAAGAGAGAGAGAACTGGGAATTCTGTCAGTGTTATACTGGAGGAAAGTGAAAATGTGGAAGTGCTCAAAACACCATGAGGTTACAACTCTCTGGAAACATGACAGTCTGCTTTGGCCTGGGTTTCCTTGTCAAGTACCTTTTCTCTTCCAGAGGGAGGGGAACTCCTCCCTGCTCCCAGTCTGCGGCTTTGGGCCGGCCCCTTCCAAAGGAAATGCTCAGCCTGAGCTGCTGCTCTGAAACCCCGCAGGGAGGAGAGGATCTGTGCCTCAGTTCTGCTGTGTTCATGGGATGAAGCTTCCCAGGCAGCAGCCACCCTGCTATCAAATGCAAATTAAAGCAGTCTCAAAACAGGACTGGTTTATACTGGTGCCCTGTCAAATGTTGCAGGAAACAGCTGGAAAACAACCAACTAAAGCTTTGTCTTGTTCCTGTTGCTGCCTGATTCTCCCTCCCTCATCGTTCTGCTGGGAGCCAGGAGTGCTTTTAGCCCCAGCTGCTCTGTGGAGTGCAGTGATGACATTTATTTCTTCCTGGAATTACATAAAACCTGCAAATGCTCCCCTTAGATAAGATAAAGAAACTTCAGTGTTACAGAATGTCAATCTAAGGCTACTTGTAACCAGACAAATGTGTCATCTCCCAGCTACCAGGCATCTTCTTGGAAGTTTCCTAAAATTCCAGCTAGAAGGAGAGCCATGCATAGGGTTTTTTTCAAAGTTCTAACTTGTGGCTGCAGTCAGGGAAAGGACATAGGAAAAAAAGTGAATAAAAAGGAAAACAGATACTACTTTTGCAAACAGATAACGTAAAGAAGAGAGTATTTCACAAAATTAATTCCAATAAATAAAATTGTTCAGTATTTCAAAGGGGCAAAACATCACAGCTTTGGTTCTATGATCATTAACCCTGATCATTGTTTCATTAAGGCAAAGACCACTATTTCTCAAGGATTTATTTGGCTTTTAAGCATTATTAATGCTTACAATGAGAAAGGTAAAATAACTTTATCCAGATCAAGGTGAAAAGGGCTTTTAGCACTTATGGAAGCTCAGAGCTGTTTTTGTAAACCTCAGCCATGGAAGTAGAGAGGACTATTCCAGTGGCACTTGGGCTGCCTCTCTACAGACCCCCCTAACAAACCATTTTTCCAAATATCAGTATTTATTAACTGGGAAGTGATTTTCTGAAGAATAATTGGCTATATAACACTTGAAAATCTAAGTCCAAGGAATTAAGAACTGGGCATGCTTTTGATTCAGATAAAAATACTTTAATCAGAACTGCCACAATTGTTCCTCACTGCTCACCCAAAGAGTGACTCTTGGTTGCCATCATTTCCAGATTTTCTTATTCCTTTCTTGTCACATAAAATTGTGGCAGACTGAACAGTTTCTTCTCTCTTAAAACCCCAAGCAAGCAGATGTTGGTTGGTATGAGTAGCCCACATGATCTAAATCATTTGAGGGTGGTTTTATCTGCCAGAGATAAAAAGTTCTCTCTGACAGCTCGCCTGGACATAAAAAGAGGATAAAGAATAATGCACATATATAAGTGTAGCCAATGTCAGAGCCAATATTTCCACTGAAAAAGAATTGAGAAACTGGTAATAATGTAAAAGTTCACCAAATTAGTGTTATGTTTCTATTACCACACAAAAGGTAATGTTCCTAAAGTTTTTTCCCCTCTTTATTTCCATGGTCCTAAGTAAGCCAATGCATTCACATAAGAAATTAATTCAATTTTTTAAATAAATGGTGCACTCAGTGTAATTAACCTGCACGTCTGTGGTGGCCAAATATACAACAGCAAAAAATGTGGCTTTGATTCCAGTTACAGACACAGGATATAGTCTGTCTAGACCATCAAATAATGCACCTCTAAAGTGAAAGTTTCACATGTGAGATTGCATCTCTGAAATGAGAACTGCTGCATGAATACTGGCCAGAGAAGGGAAAAACTAGATTCCTTTACACTGTCCTATTTTTTTTACCCACCTACTCTTACAGCCAGACCATTGAAAACCTTAGAAGTGAGGTATTTGCAGTCTATTGGATATGTCAGCTTTTCATAGAACAAAAAAATCAGGTGCCACCTCCTTTACTCTAAAACCCTGGAAAAATCCATCTTTTTCATTTCATTTCTTGACCAAATTCAAAGAAAGCAACAAGGACAGCAGAGAGCAAAAAGTAATGATCCACCACAAAGCTTTACAACCCATAACAAAGTCATTAACTTGAAGACTGAAGTTCATATGACATTTCAAATGACATTTTTTTCTGATTTTCCTTTTATCTCTGCATTGCAGAAAGTATCCATTTTCATCTGCATTTCAACAAGCAGGCACAGAATCACATTCACTGAGTCTTGGGCTGGGAGATGTCAGAAGTGTGATTAAAATCTTAAATTTAACAACTCGTTTTCTCCATTTGTACTGCAGGGTCATGAGGAAAAGCTCTTGCCCCCAGCAGTGCAGCTGATGCATAAAAGAAGCACACCCAAAGAAAGACACCAAAGAATCTCAATTCAGGCAATAAAAAGCCAGGAATTCTCTTAAAACCCTGCATTCCCTTCAACATCCTTGTCTTTTATCTTCTTTTCAGGGAAATAACAGAACAGTTAGACTTGAGAAAGTGTTTAGGCAAATGCTGCCCTCACTGATCCTGTGGCCAAGACAATAACCTGTAGAGAGATCAGGATGGCTACAAGAATTTTTAGCTGTAGAACATATCAATTTGAGCCTCCAACGGAGATGCTGTCATTGCAATATCACCCGGAGTCTGGCCTGCCCATGGGACTAAAACAGATCTCAAAATCTCTCAGAGGACGTTTGGTGTGCCAGAGAGGTGAGGAAGGGGCTCAGCAAGGACCTACACCTCTCCTCAGGGAAAAGGGCGAGCACCTGCCTATCAAAGGCACATCTGGCCAGCCAAAAGGGAAGAAGAGGAGCAGGTTTGAGGCAGGAATGCTGAAGAGGGGCTGCTGGGGGAAAAGGGAGGGTGAGCAAGGAGCAGCCAGGCAGAGAACACGTGAGTTCCTGTGTGTGTCCTGGCAGCAGAGCAAGGAACAACAAAGCTCTGCACGCACCAAGCCAAGCCCAGGAGCTGCCAGAGATCCTGGGAGATGTGTCCGGCCAGCAGAGCTGTCTCCCAAAGCCTGCACTGGATTTGACAAAGCCAGGAAAAAGCTGCAACTGGCCACTTTCAGCCCTTGCTTTATGTTTGAAACAATGTTGCTCTAACCCCACTGACCTTCAACACCTTCAGAAGGGGTTCTGGATACCCTCAGGGAGTCAAACCACCTGATTTTCAGCAGACTCTCTAAGTAAGAGACACCCTGCATCCAGTGAAAACCATACATGCATTTGCTGCAAGAATATCCAATTCAAATTTGGGGAGAAAAGGAGGATATAAGCACATCTCTTGTCTGACGTTGCCAAAAACACGCTCTTTTATAAATGCACACCATCTATGAAATAGTTTTGACACAGCTGCCATTATTATTAAATATTAAAAACATAATTTTTTATTTTCAATCCTTTTTCTGCTTTATTTTTTCTCACTGTGAAAATTCAGTTGTTTCAGGACCGCATTCAGCTATGTTTTGTAGTAAATCAAGGAAATCAGCAGAAATTGAAAGAAATTGGAAGTTATTAAATAAATACTGATATTTCATGAAGAGAGAGAGGGAGAAATTTCCTTCACCTTTAAGTGATTTACAGAAACTATTTTCTGGCAAGCCATTTTGGCTCAGTTCTCCCACTGGCTATCAGCACTGGTAACACACTGGATGTCTACCACTGGTCTTCAGGAGCTCAGTGAATTCCTACTGAAAATTTGGAGCAAAACCAAGAAAAGTATCCAAAGCAACAGCCCTTATTTTTTAGTTTTGATGCCTGGAAAAATTAGAGGCTCCTACTCAAGCAAACATTGGTTTGTGTTGCCTAAAAAAGTGAATTTCTGCTGGGAGCATGTGGTTGCTTATAACCCTAATCACATGTTGGACTAATGGTCAAACCTTTGCTCCTACCTAAGAGTCAAAATGTTTATTTTTCAGCAAATTCCAGCTGGTCACTGAGGATATTTGATGGATGAGGTCTTTGCCAGTTAATTGACAGAACACTGCTGGAAAAGCAGTTTATATTTTGGAAAACGAAGCGATGCTTCCCAACATTTCCCAGGCATTTGTGAGAAGCCTGTTAACAAAATGGTTTTCAGTTCTTCCTGACAGTGAAACTGGAAATGATTGCTGCTCTCATCTAGTGTTTATCTGGGGGGAGCTGAGGAGAAGGTACCTGAGCAGAAGTCAGGTAGACAAGGCTGTACACAGCACCCATCACTAGAGCTGGGTAGAAAATAGGACTCCATAATTTCCTCTAGTCAGGATCTAGAGAAATAAATAGGGGTGCACTTAAGCAAGTTCTTTTCCTTGGCAATGTTGTAATAATGTGTGGGAAACAAAAAGAAAAATTTGACCCTAAGTTCAAACAAAGTGCAGTGAAACAGGCACTTAGAAGTACTCCAGGCTTAGGCCACCTGTGTAAATGACTGGAAATATCTCATTCCCCATTATATTTGCTTTCTCTTTCCACACCAACTCCCTCTACATCAAGTGGTGACTAAAGGTGACAGTCATTAACAGGTTTCTCTGTGCAAATAAACTTGACTTTGTATTTCAGTTGTCCTACTTCCAAGTGAAGGAGAACACAGGATATCTGGTGGTGTTAAGTTATCCATTCTGGAAACACACAGGAAAGCAAACCCTTTGATATTTAATATATATTATTGATGTAGAAATCCTAAACTCTTTGATTTGTGGATAGGCTGTAAGGTTGTTTTCTTTCTCCACCTTAATAGAGGGAAAGAAATTCACAAGGTACCAGACTGTGAGACAGAACTTCAGACATCGTCCAGAGAAATAATAAGGGTTTGGAGCATCTCTGTGGCAGCACTAAACTGAGGAGGACCATTCCCAAATCAAGACAGCTGGCCATGGAGCACAGGGAAAAAAGGGAGGTACATTCAAGCAATAAAATGCTGGAGGAGATTTCAGCAGGAAAGTTGAACCTGTCTGTGCTATGCTGGATGGAAATGGTTTAAAAAGGCAAAAAAACCCCCAAACCATAAAACTGCTCAGCTAATCAGGGCAACATCAAGAGCCAAAACATCCTTATTCACTTCACACTGATGACAGTCCAGGAGGACACAGCAGAGCAATCACCACCCTGCCCAAGCCTGACATTTACAGTCTGGCACATCAGGAACAGCCTCTGAACGAAGCGAAGCCATTTCTGGAAAAGTCCTATCAGCTGGAATGTGGGAGAACTAAAGGCGTCTGCTACTGATTTTCGGTCATCCCAACAGAGAAAAGCTGCAATTTGTTTTTAGAAGTTACAACTAAACCATGTGGAAAATGAGTCAAGCTCAAGACAGAGCTTCTCTCCCCTGCTCCTATTTCTACTATCCTCACAGGTTTCCAAGACCACATTTACCATCAGCAAGGGGCAGACTTTAATGACATCTGTAAGCCAAAAATAAAACCTCCACATTCTGAATTTCATGCCTGAAAGACAAACACCTTCGAATACAGAAAAAGTTGGGGAAATCTGTCACCTCCAGGCAAGACCTGAAGTACAAAATTACTCACATGCTGTTTGGGGGCCTGGTGTGAAGAAAGCTGAAATGGCTGTAAACTTTAATTAATCAAATAGGACACCCACAAAGACAGATGTTTGTGACTCATGTGACCACACTGTGTGCCCATTTCCCCTCTCATTCCATAAAAAAGGCAAGGCTAACTCCACACAAACCCTTTATAGAATCCAGGCAATCTGGTAGAACTTCCAATTTTCTACAAGAACAGCACTGAAGTTGTGAAAATAAGATAAATTAATGGCAATGGGCAGGTTTTCTATTTCCTAAAACCTCATGGGTGCCTGCTAGAGGGGCATAATGGTACCCAATTAAAATATGGGACAAAAACAACAGAAGAGTCAGTAATTATAGATATTTCTGTGGCCACAATCTTTTTACTTAGTATTATCACAGAATCACAGGATGGATTGGCTTGGAAGGGGTCTTAAATGTCCCCTGTCCTATCCCAGAATGTCACCTTCCACTATCCCAGATTGCTCCAAGCCCCATCCAGCCTGGCCTTGGACACTGCCAGGGATGGGACAGCCACAGCTTCCCCAAGTAACTTTTTCCAGTGTCTCACAAAGCTCACTGTGAGGAAGTTCTTCCTGATATCTAATTTAAATGCTTTTTTTCCCAGTTTGAAGCTATTTTCCCTTATCCAGTGACCCTGGGAAGCCTGTGACAGATCCTGTAGTGTTCTGAGTGTTCTAGGATGTCTTGGTCCCCTAAGTCATGTGAAAGCTGCTGTCTATCCACACTCCAACAGTGGGACAAGGAGAGGCAGACAGGCACACAGCAAGCACAGGAGCTGGGTGAACACCTGCATGCGTGCAGCTATCCTCATTTTCCTAAATATAGCTCTTATCAGTGTCTGTATCTAATATTGCTTTGGGCCAGTTGATAAGCTGGGTCTGTACCCATCCTGCTCCTTTCTAGGAACACAACTCCACAGGCAGGCAGCCCCATCAGTTCACACTGTGCACATCTTTTACCCAGAGATTGCTCAGGTGGGAGCACGAAGGGAGAGAGGAATGTCCCATCTCCCCATACCCCAGCAGATTACCTCACCAGATCACTGCCAGTCTGACTCACACCAAAACAAACCATCACCACATGAAAACACACTTTTACAGCAAACTGCTCCTATACATCTCCTCCTGCTGCCACACATTCCAGCACCATTAATCCTCACCAGGTGAAAGATTCTCTGCTAATATGTGCACTTGGGAGCCCGCCAAATCCAACAAGGTACATGCCATCAACAACCTCACTGACTTCACCTCACTGTTGGTGAGGACAAACTCCTCTGTGCTTG
Source organism: Cettia cetti (assembly GCA_013401135.1). Taxonomy (NCBI): domain Eukaryota; kingdom Metazoa; phylum Chordata; class Aves; order Passeriformes; family Sylviidae; genus Cettia; species Cettia cetti. The sequence goes on along the minus strand of VZUI01044618.1, from coordinate 51,269 downwards.
TCTTGCAACTGCGGGGGCTACGAGACAATGGATCTATTTATATTGTTCATAATTAATGTGTTTATTAAAAAATAAAAAAAAAGGAGGGAGACATTGAGTTGCTAAGGTAGACATTGGAAATTTCTCCACCCAATAATCCCCTGGACCATTTTAACCTTCTTTTATGAACAATTCTCAACTACCAGCTCCCAAGAATGTGAGGAATTATCGAGTGACTTCTCCTTATCTGGAAAAAAAGAAGTTGACAGCAACATAAGCAATACTCCTTTTCCTATCTGGGCACTGAGGGTGCCAGAGATGGGCAGAAGTCACTGAGATCTGCTCCAGATTTGTCCCTCTAGAACACACAGAAGAATTAAAAAAACCCCTGAGATGTATTTAAAAACTCTATGAAAAAGACAGCATCTATGAATTTTCCCTGGCTCCTGAGAAGCTATCTACTCCCCTTATGCAAAATCAAGCTCCATGTTGTACAGGTGACATTTTAGTAACCATGGCTTAAAAATCCATATTCCTGTTATTCTGCTGTTTTCCAAAGGACTGGGCTAGAAGGAGCACTTGTCATCTATTCAGTTGCCCTTTGGAGGTCTAATTCTGTCTTTATTCCTCTTTGGACAATTGTCTGAGCCTGGTATTAAAACATCTTTGAACAATGGGTGCAGGGCTTCTGCCTTCACTGTTTGACTTACACATGGACTTCGTGTATTCCTCCTAAACTGAATTCCATGTGTTTGAAATTATTGTTTACTTGAGAGAGGGCAAAAAGAGGAGCGTGCCAAAGCCAAATTCACGCATCTACACTTTAATTTTTTCACTTTCAGATGAAGACAACAGTTCTGCTCAAGAATGCGCAGCAGTGTGGGAGACAGGCTGCAGAACAACTGCAGCTCGCCAAAGAAGCTGGATTCCCAGTCTGGGGGAAAAGAGGAGTTCTTGGAATTGGTGTCAGCCCAAATAGGACAAAAAATATACAGAAAAAATAAACACAGCAAAGCCCCAAATCCTCCAGAGCTGGAAGCTCACTGGATCTTTTACCAATCCAGTAACAGTTCCAGAAAGGTAACTTTCATTCAGCCACAGAGGTCACCGTGATGCCTGTCCCAGGGCAGATGTCACCAGGCCACCCATGACCAAGAGCTCCCTAATTTCAGGGAGGGCCTGCCAAACCCAGCCCTGAGGCAACACTTCCCTTCTTCCTCAGAAAATTTCCAGTGAGCAGCAACAACCGTGCTTGCGAAAGCACGCCCTGGTCCGGGAGAGCAGAGAACATTTGAAAACGAGCAGTAATCAGAGCTTGCTGTCACCACCAAGACTACCCAGAGCAGGGACTCTGCTGCTCTAACATGCTCATTAATTAATTAACATTCAAATTTGGTATCACAGTACAGAAATTAAAATTTTACTTCTTTTCTGTAACATGTTAAGCCTTTAAAACATGTGTTCTAACAGCCCCTTTCACAAGACCAGATTTTTTTGTATTGGATTTGGTGATTCAGACAAAATCCCGTTATTTTACACAGTAAAATCCCACTGAATCTCCATTAGGAAGTCTAGTGGAAAACCCCACTGGATTATCATTTGACATCAAATCTGGCACAACACAACCTGGAGACATCTGACTCATGGTGTTAGTAGAGACTTGGAAACTTCCAAGGAGTCTTTCCAGTATTTAAAACAATTTAATTCCCTGGGAAAGAACAAATCTGAAAAAAAATTTGCCTTGAGAAATTTTCGAGTAATCCCATTCGGGAAGGGATTGGCTTTCTCTTAAGGAACTGGTTGGGAATTCCCATTTACGTTTTATGGAGGATGAAAATGGACATTCTGGGAGTTTTGGTAGCTCTAGCTGGTAATTTCCTATAAATGGGAATTAATTATTTGTACTACAAACTCTGGTTATTAATCAGGTGGTTTTTGTCTGTTTTGTTTCTCAAACAAAAAGTAAAAAACTTTTTACAGAATTCATTAATTTCCTGTTATTTCCATTCACGATCATTAATATTCTGATATAGGACACCAATTAGTGGATCTAATTTATAAGTACACACACAAAAATATTCCCCAACACAAAAATTTTGTGTTGGGGAATCTGCAGATTCCCCAACACAAAAAATATTTTTTGCCAAAAGTACAAGTTTCTAGATCCCAATTCACAGCCTGGTGTATTGTAAGAAAATTCTGGCAGCAGCAGAAGAAATTATGGTCCTCTATTGTTGAAATAATACAAAGTTGCTTTGAAAAAAAAAACCAAATTGATTTAGATTTTTCACATAAATTGCAATATTCCTTGTCTATCATTGCGTGAGCGGGAAGTGAAAAATGTAAGCAACACCAGCTCCTTATCATTATCAGATTGGGCAATTTATACACCTACAGAAAGAACTACTTAAGGTTTAAAAAGTTATAGAAGAAATGTGAATTTCAAAGTTTAGTTTCTTGCTTTGGCATAACAAAAAGCTGCTGCCAAAATGGTATTTCAAGTTCACATGTTTGGGGCTTTTTTTGCTAAATCTGTTCCAGACAATTAAAAAATAAGATTAATTGGAACCTGAACTTCTAATTGATGTGTTTCACCAGTTTTAATCCATCAAACCTTTAAGTTTAAATCCTCTGATATCACATGACAGAGCTGCTCACTGGGATTTGTTACCCAAATATAGGCTGAACACCCAGGAATGAGGACAAGGACTTGGCAATATGGAAGTGATGATCCTGCTGCCTCAAGAACAAACACCTCAGCTTTTCCAAAAGGACTTTTTCCTCTTCTTTCAGATAAAGCTTTGTAGGAGCCATATCAGAGACTTGTTAACTCTTTTAAATCAGAGTTTTCATTGGCTTCGTGAATCAGCTCCTTATGCTCATGCAACAACTTTATCACCAACCAGATTTTTGTCAGTCTGAGGGGACAGAGAAACCTGCCTGCCTGACTTCAAAGAGTCAATGACTGCCTGTGACCAGTGCCAGTCATACCAGCTTGTCATCATTTTGCCATGTAAAATCTTCTGCTTCCTTATTTTAAGAACATTCCACCTGAAAGAGGAAATGTTCAATCAAAGACTTAAAATGTTGCCATATCTCATAGTTCTTTAATTTTTTTGTTTTTTTTTTTTTTTTAAACACATTGATCATGGCTAGGTTGTATTCTGTAGCAAACTTCTCCTTCTAATTAGCACCGAAAAGTTCAGTAAAAAGAATAAATTCTAAATACATGTTGATTCCCTGATGATTATAGTCATCATAACGACATTGGTTTGTGCACCTCTGAGTAAAAGGCACAAAAATTTTATGACACATCCATATTGCCTTAAATAGTTTTGAAATTCAGTCTGAAACTCCAATAAAAGTCTTTAAGCTTAGATACACCTACAGTTTTTTCAAAAAGGTGAATCCTCCAGTGAGTCATTAAAAAAATACGCATAGCTCACCGTGGAAAAATATAGTTATGGACTGATTGAAGGGAGAAGGTGGAACTGAATAAATCCTGTCTGACTTTTTCCTTACATCAGGTAAGGGATGCACATCAAGGCACGATTGGCTAGCCAGAATTTGCCTAAATAAGGTGTTGTGCATAGTCCAAGGAATTCTAGCAAGTCTTTTTTTGTTCCTGCACATCGGTAACACTCCTGGAAACGGCTGAGTGTTTCCACAAACAACATTCCTATTTGTCATCTTTGCAGAAGGAAAGCATCGAGAACCATTTCAGAAGCAAACAGCATTTCCTCCAGCTTTATTTACAAAAGATTATTTGATTTCCCTAAAGCCCATTGTAACTGAAGTTCCATATGTTAGGCCCCTTTAAAAAAAAAAAAACCAAAAACCTGAATTATCCTTTCTGTAGAGTTATATCTCAATGTAAGGAAAAAGAAAACCAGCTTCTTTTCCTGACACCCCAAAAACGTGCCAAGGCCAAGTTTTAATCCTTGGCCTTGTTACATTTGGCAGCCTCATGGTCTCCCCTTGTTTTATAATGATATCTAAATTAAAATTAACTACTTGGCACCTTGATTCAACTTTTTATCCCTGGCACTGTCACAGATAATTAGCTCAAAGCAAGTTTTGCTGAGTGGAATTATAGAATCAAAGAATCATAGAACATCCTGAGTTGTGTTCTCCTGGAACACTTCCAGGGATCCAGGGGCAGCCATAGCTCCTTCTGGGCAGGCCCTCCAGGGCCTCCCCACTCCCCCATTTTCTTCCTGCTCCATGTTCTTGGTTAACACTTACTTTGCACAGATATTCACAATCAATAGAAACCATCAATCGAGAGCTGAATGAACAAAGAAGGAAGGCACACTCAAGATAGAGCAAATCCACAACCTCTCATCAAGCCTTTAATGCAAGCAAGGTATTGCAAGTGGAAGGCAGGGAAAAAAGTAAGGAGGACTGGAACTGGAGCACTGTAAAGCAAAAGTAATAAAAAACACAAGAGAAGAAATCAGAAATAAGTCAGAATGATGGTGGCTCTGTTAGAAGGAGCTGTTCAGAGGAACAATTAATGAAAGGAGTGAGGGGATGAAGCAAAGAGAGGAAAAAAAGCCACAAAGAAATGGAGTTAGGGTTAGTTCCATATGTTGAGAGGAGAATTTACTCAGACACAAACTTTTATAATGAACATTTGAAGGCTGATGTTCACACACAGGAAATTTTCAAGTGAACAGGATTTTTTTCCAGTTTTTCATTTGTAATTTTCAAAATTTCTAACGAACAGCAGGAAACCAGTTCCTCAGAATGTCTGCTCCTGGGTGGCATGACATCTAACCCATGATGTCAGATGTAGCCCCAAAACATCTGCCCCTCCAGAGGCACCTCCAACCCACACAAAGGAAATTGTGTGGATGTTGCCAAGCGTTTTCAGCTTGACTTTTATCAGCACCCACTGGAGGGAAGCAGAGTGAGCCTTCTACTCCAGCAGTGCTTCTAGAAGCCTCAGAGTCTCCCATGCTGAACATTTTGCCATCCTAAGCTGAACTGTTGTCAAGACATGAACAGAGCACACCCCAGGTTTTATGGTATGTCACTCATGATGCTCTCTGTGTTTCACAAACCATGCCTTGGTTCAGAAGGTATTCTGCTGGGAAAACCTTAGGGTTATACAAGCAGAAAATCCTCTTCCCAGTTTTCTTGAAAATGAAATTTCATTCTTTCCCAGAATTACTCAGAGCAAGCCACATCCTCTCACCACTGTGTGAGGATGTAACGCCACAAGATGTTGTATTCCTAAAAACATGATGAAACCACTTAGGTGTTTCAATCCCTGGTCCAAATTTAGGCTTGACATCCTCAAATGCATTCAGAGATGATAATGATTCAACCATGAAGCCAGAAAAATCTCTGTATCCTGCCTGCCAGTAAATTAGGTGTTTGCCAGCAACAAATACCTTTGCCAGATACACAAATGTTTAATTGCCATTGCTTCATGTAAACTCAACAAAGCCAAAGGAATGTTTGAAAACAAAAATCCTAACAGATAATCCGGCCTTGAAGACTAGAAGCAAGTAGTACCCATATGAATACACAGAGCAGTCTGGGGATCTAATGCCACGATGAAAAAATGTCATCCCCTATGCAAATCATGTTATGAAATATCCAGGAATAAAACCTTTTCCTTCTACTGACTATTGAAACAATACCAAGAAATCACTGCATGTAACATTTTCCATGGATCAGAATTGAATAACTAATAAAGAATATCTGCAGTTGACACCACACCTGTTGAATGAGATCTTTATGACTGTTCAGGTTTGACATCAGGAGTGAGGGCCAAGAATGCAAATATGTTGTAAGAAAGAATTAAGGAGTGAAGATGAAGACCCAAGCAATATTTTTAGGTCTCAAAAATTCACATCTCAAAATCTTTAAGAAAAAAAGAAGGCAAAATGAGGAGAAAGGGGCAAAAAGTAACCTCAGAGAAGCTGTGGCTGCCCCAGCTCTGTGAGTGCTTCAGGCCAGGTTGGTGGAGCAGCTTGGTCTGGTGAAAGGTGCATGGAAAGGGGTTTGAACCAGATACTCTTTATAAAGGGTTCTTTCCAACTCAAACCATTCCATGATCCAAGTTATGCATTTGTATAGAGAATGTTGCAGTGAAACAACGTGGAAATATCAATTACTAAAAACCAGTCACTGAGCATATTTGTACACTTTTTACACATTTAAAAGTACACACCAGTGCATATGAATTCCACAAATGATTTTTTTTTTCATAAAAATGTATTTTTAGGCCACCAACACACTGTGAGAAAGCTTAGAAAACTCTGAAATACCAGAATGTACATTGGGGACTAATCTCCTTTTAAAATCTTTACTAACATCATCAAAACAGAACATAAAACTATCTGTGTGTAAAAAAGAAGTTATTTCCACTGCAGGAAAAAACCAAACCCACAAGCAAACAATACAAACAAGGTGAGGGGGTGATTAAGAAACACTGTGAATGAAAAAGGATTATGTGGCAATTGGGGGAAAAGTTGTCCCCCTTTATTTCTCATTTTCCAGAATGTATTTATGTATTTTTTTTTAACCAGCCAGATGTATGGCATTCCTCTCCAGCTTGGGAGTTTGGGGTAAGTTTTCTTTCAAGGATAAGGGGCAGGTGGTTGGGCAAGCTGGAGGCCTCTGAAACACACTTCCACTCTAATTGTTTTTCCACACTATTGTTTGACTTGTTAATCTATGCACCATACCTAAGAATAAAGTGTTTAATACACATACTAAGGCAGCAGACAAGTTCTGTGGGCATATTTTATACTGCAAACGCTGCTAGAGAGGATATATCCCATTTGTTTTGTTTCAAACACCAAATGTGTAACCCAGGCAAGGTAAATGTGTGTTAAGCTGGGTCCCAGCAGGTTTTATTAGCCATTCCCACCTGGCTGGATGCAGCAAGGCAGGAATTTCCACGGTCTGTGGGTGCCACCTGCTGCCCATCTCGCGCTGGATCCTTTCATTCCAGCGCCCTCCCTGAGCGCTTTTCAGAACTGGAATTTATTTCAAATAAATGCAACCAACACAGAATATTCACGGGAAAGTTTTCTGCTAATCAGTGCCAGGGGATAAAATTTACCCAGAATTCCCATCTCATAAGGAAAATGATCAATATACTGTCCACTTAAGGAATCTTCAGCCCCCGGCCACTCTACCTCACTGCTGTCACAGAAACATAAAGCTGAACTGCAGCTTTCACAGCACAGCCATCAAAGAGCTCCTCATGCAAGGAGAGGCTCAGCACGAAATGACAAAAGTGCTCTCAGAATAAGACAATAAAACTCAAATGAGCCTGAAAGAATTGCAGGGCTCCTCACTCCTGAGATGCAAACCATATTATCTATAAGTTTTCCTGGAAAAATCTCCACCATCTGTGCCAGTATTATTTTTCAGAGGCAGAAAAAGAACCATTATTACTGCTACTGCTTCTGTTTATTGTCTGGGTTAGATTATTATCAGGTTTACAGGGCTACATCAAAGTTTGACTGCTAGATTTAACACAGGGTTAGGGTTTTGGCCACTGGCACTGTCACAGTGTCTCTGGCCACCCTCTGAGGGCACTGTCCCTCTGGGACACTCATCCCAGGCAGGAGCAGTGGGAGATGAGGGCTAAGGAAGCTGAGGACTCTGGCAACATGCAAGAATTAAAATCCAGAATCTGTTTCCAGGAAACACAATGGACAGGGAATATGGACTCAATCCCTTGTGCTAAACCTTGCAGAAATTAAAATTCATCTTCTGTTCATGGACCTGCTCAGATCCTGGCCTTTGAGGAAGGTCAAACGAGGTCAGGATTTATCAGCTATGGAAATCTTTAGAGCAAGGTTGTTTATCTTTAGCAGGTGTGGCTTAAATAGTAAAATGCAAATTAAGTCAATGCTGGGAGATTAACAGGATGATAATTAGCAACGAGAAGTATCATATTACAGTAGGCCTAAGAATTACCTTTAAACAGGCATTTTCAATTCCAGATTTCTAGGAATATTCAGTGCTGTTTGCTGTTTTCTATTCCATTGGTAATAGTACCATCTGATCTATTTCAGCCCCAAATTACATTCATAAATGGACAAAGAAGCCAAAAGAAATGGAAAAAAAGGACTTTTCATTTGTCTGCACTGAAGTTAGATTTTTTTTTTTTTTTTGAGAATCTATTGCATATCTATCTACAGACTAGTTTCAAGAAGTAAATAGCATCCAATTCCATTTTCCAGCTCCCTTTCCTGATCATTTCTCTAAGGACAAATAATATTCCCTCTCTCTGTCATTCATGATGAACTCTGCCACCTTTCCCAGGACTTGTTCCGTAAAAGATATTATTGCACCAAGTCCACAAGGAAATGTTTTTGCCATTTATTAAACATTCAGCAAAGATATTGAAACTAATATTTTTGGAGGGTACCCTGCATGATGTCAGAACTCTGAATTCGAAAGCAGGATCATAAACAACTTATGAAAAATAAATAAAATAAACTGAAACTGCCTTCTTCCTTCTCCAGGACCAGCTGAAACAGGAGTGTTACTCTGGAGTTTTATTTCAATACACTATAGCATAAGGTTTTCCTCTTTTTAATTTAAGAGAGAAGGTGGGAAGTATTGAAATTATACAAAGAGGAGAATAAAGTTCTTATAAAATGAAAAGAAAAAAAAAGAAAGCAGGAAGTGAAGGAAGATCCCATTAAGGCAGCAAAAGGCGAGGACAAAAAGTGGCAATGACTCAAGTTTCCTTTAAAAAAAAAAAAAAGAACAGCTGAGAGCAGATAGAGTGAGAAAGTTGTTAGGAAAACTGTCACACCAAGCATGGGACACTGCTCAGATCCTAGAGAGCCTCCTTGTACATCCCAGATGCTCATCAGCAAATGGAGTTTTAAAACTCTGTGTAATCCTGAAGCTCAGAGAGGAGTGGGATACATTTTCATCCAGCATGATTTAATGTTATTTGAGTTGACCTACTTCCTTCACTTTCCCTTTTAAGGGAAGCTTGGATCCTGCAGAAAGCAAAAGGGCTCAGTTCCACATTCTGCCAGGAACCTGTTTTGTGTCTCTGATCATATATCTATTTTTCTTTGCCTCTGTTTACCTTCTCATTCATTTTCTTGGCTTAATTCCAGGCCTCAAAGGGCTGGAAGAGAAATCAATGTCTTCAGTACCAAACTGAGAAACACAAGGAGGAGAGGAAAGGGGAAATTACTCTGGGTTACGTGCAAATTTCTCGTATTATTTATTTTTTTCCCTAACCAGTAGAAAAAGCCAGGAAGAAAAATCATCTCAGACGAAAAATCTGACTCAGCATAAGACACTTTGTTCAACTATTGTAAGAAAAATATCGGAAATGAGCAGCAAGCCCTGCAGCTGATGTTTCCTCCCACACCCACAGAGCAGAACTCTCCCACAGGTGTACCTGGAAAGCAGAGCTACAACTCGGTGTCCCACCTCGAAGTTGGGAATTTTGCCCCATGAGCACAGCCTGGAGGGGGGTTTGATGACCATAAATATCAGCTGGACTGAAGGAAAGTAGCTCCTTCAACTTCAGCCTCTGCTTTGCTGTGTTTGGAAAATGGAAAGACAGCTCTGACTGCAGTCAGTCTGGGAATGGGGGTGCTTCCCAGGAAAGTGTGGGGGAAGGCAGAATTCACCCTCCTTTCACACATTTTAGGTAAAGCACTTTAAACAGCAGGTACTGAACTTGCTGAGTGCACCCTCGTGCTGAAGAGTACGTGGGGGTACAGAACTCAAGAACTGATGCTTCATTTAGGAATTATCATTAAAATCCAAATTCAGCACACAACCTTTACTCACATCACAAAACCAACCAACCAAACCGAAAAGTCCCCTTACAAAAATCAAAATAACAACACAACACTTGAATGAAAGGGGACAATCAACACAAATAGGGGCGAAACCATCCCACAGCCATTTCCTGCCTCATTGTTTAGGAACAAACCTGTATTCATAACCAAGAGCTTGCTCCTTTCCACTGTGGAAGTGTTTTGTGGTACTGAGCAGCTGCTACTCCACAGTAAAATACCTGGAAAACAGATGGAAAATGTAACTACAAGTGAACAGGTAACAAGTGTAATGGTGTATTTACAGAGGGATATTTCTAACTTACTAACCCAGCTCAGAATAAGCTTCCTAGCCTGGCATAGCATCACTCAAAATGTGAGACAAAACAAACTAAATCTCTATCTTTTTGTGCAAGCAGCCTTCACCAAAATATCTTTAGAGACTCAATGAGAAAAAAAGAGTAAATAAGCAAAAGGCCGATCACCTGCAGTGATTTTCAGGCATGCATGATGTGCAGGACAAAACTGTGTTTTATCCACACATCAATGAATGCAAAGCACTTCTTTCTTTATATTCTTTCTTTACATGCTCACTGCCTGAGCAAGTGATGACGGTGTCAATGCATTTATCTAAGGAAATATTTACTACCTGGTGAGCTTAATTTCCTCAGTCTCCACTTATAAATGACTGGTGTGATCATCCTCTCCTGCAGCAGGGCAGGAACCAAAGGGAGAGGCCAAGCTTTTCTATGTTAGGTCATTTTTTCTCTCCCAACAATATTGCTGCTCTAATACAGAAATCTCAGAAAAGCAGAGTCTGCACTCTATTCTTTGAGACTCAGCAGATGTCTTTAAAACACTTAGTCTATTAAAGCTTATAAAGCATGATTAATGACCTGAGAGCTGCTGATCTGAGGTGAAAGACTCAGCAGAAACTGCCCAATGGCTTTTGCAGATTTCTCTGCTCTACATTAGAAACAAGAACCATCAGTGTAATTATTTCACAGAAGCTCAGATGCAACACTCAAAAAACCTCTCCAAAATACTAAAAAGCTACTCAAAGAGCAAAGGTGAAGTGCTGTGCAGCTCCCAAGTCCCAGCTTCTGTTTGCTCCTTCTTTTTTCCACAGTAGTCCAGCCAGAAATTTCTTTATTTATTTTCCTAAGACCCCATTACAGTTTTACCCAATTTAAACAGCTTTTTATGCAGATCAAAAAGAAATGAAATTTTCTACAGACTTTTCACTCTAGCCAAGGGCATAGGTTAGGTGCTTTCATGATAGACTTTCCCCATTTAAAAACCAGCGCCCTGCAGTGCTAATTTGTGTGGCGAAAGTATCACTTTGTTCAGCTTACAAATAAAGTTTTGAAAAAAAAGAAATACATCCATTTTGTATTCCTTTCTGGATCTGTAAGTAAAGGTAGTAATTTTGACGGAAATGCTTCTTAGCTAAACATCAAGCTCAAAAAAGTATATATAAATGGAAATATGCAATGCGTTTTATTAATTGAAATGTTTTTCTCATAATTCTATTTTGGAAAAAGTTGTTGTTTTATTATGTATCTTCGCTGATCTAGTAATAATAAAAGTACTTAGAACCTTCAATTAGAGCCTAACTTTTTGTTCTGAGGTTTCCAAGAGAAGCACATGCGCAGTAAGGGCTAACTCAGGACTTGCTTCTTAGTCTCAGCAGCCTTACTATTAAACCCAAAAATTAAACGTGCCCTTTCTCAAATAAAAAAAAGTCATCTCTTGTTCAGCCACTACAAGCTTTAGTAAAAAAACCCCCAAACTTTCCGTATATAAAAAAATCGGTGGAGTTAATAAATAATGATGATCCCAGTATGGACGCTTGGGGGACACAACTTGTTCCTTGGTCTCCACTCGGGCACGGAGCTGCTGAAATCAGCCACCCAGACAATTCCACAGGCATCAAAGCCTTACCTTTCCAATCTAGCACCAAGGGATGTTGGGGGTAGCCTTGCACAAATCCAAGTAGGTGAAAAAGCGTACACTAATTAATAGATTAGAATGTCACTGCTTTCCAAACTGAACCTGAACGGGGGAGCTCCCACCAATTTGATTTACACTGCACAGGCACAGATTAATCAGTAAGACGGAGGTAAGACATAAATAGAAAACTCCGTCTTTTGCGGCAATCTCCTCCCCAGGGCCACCTGAGCGCCCTTCCTAACCTCTCACTAGAGGATCTTTTGCCAGAGGCCAAAGCAATCCCTGTGCTCACCCCTTACCTTGAATGAGTGACCCCGGCCCTTCTGAAGAGTTCCATGAGCTCAGGAGATCCGAGCAGGAAGGGTTGCAGTTTTTGCAGGGCCTGGTCGTCGGCGGCAGGAGGGCCGGGAAGATGGCTGCAGGGAGGAGTTGCTGGAACCTTCCTCCCGCTCCAGCAGATCCAGTCGCTCCCTGCCGGCTGCGAAGATGGACACGCCGCGGCCGAGGCCGGGCCAATGGCAGAGGCTGGAGCTGCCCCTGGGATGGCGGATGGAGAGTTTAACCAAAACAAAGGCACACGCTTCTGCTCCTCGGCAGGGGTGAGCGGGATGTGAGGGAAAACAACCTCCAAACACCGAACTCAGTGGAGAAGGAGGAGAGGAGGTGCTCCGGGTGCAGGAGCTGAGATTCCTCTGCAGCCCGTGATCAACACCATAGGGAAAGACTTATTAATTATTTTTTCCTCTCCTCTGCTGCGCTATTGCAGGGGAGGGTGAAGGAGCAACTCTGGTGGGTGCCAGGCATTGGGCAGTGTCAAACCACAACAGTTCCCAATCAGAGAACCAGAGAAATAAGCTAAATGGTGTAGGAAACAACCACGGGGTTTACCTCAGGATAAGAGGAAAAAGGACAAAGATGAAGAATTATGAAACTTCTTTCAGTTTACCTAAATTTGTCCTAGCCAGTATTTAGACTGTCTCCATTACACCTGGTATCAGACTGGCACCATATGTCTAAATATGTAACAGTGACTACAGTTACTTTTGTATAAAAACATCGATTTGCATTCACTCTCCAAGCTTCAAGTTCATACATATTCTTTGGCAAACACAACCAGCCACGTGAACTCCATTCAGCTGTCAAACCCACCAGTATTTATGGACAAATCTTGCCAACTTTACTCCCTCGAGTCCCTTCCTTTTAATGGGGTTTATGATTGAGCACAGCTCCAGGTTAGAAGTGGATGGGCAATGTCGAAAGGAATTTGGAAACACAGAATACTTGGTGCCCTTGAATCGTTCTCAAAGCCTTTTGTATTGAGGCAATTAAGCATCATTGTAGTGACCATCCAGCCACGGGCAGGGGCACAGAGCTTGTCCTTCTCCCATACAATGCCCTCCTTTGCTGCTTTGCACAAGGGGCAGCAGCTTGCCTGACAAACAGCTCAAGGTGGGGTTGATTTCTGGCACCACCGACTTCCAGAGGCACTGCCGGATGCTGGAGGGAAAAGCGATTTCAAGGTTTGGGAGCTGATGGTCATCACCAGTCATGGTTGTCTTTTCCCTCTTGAACAAGGCACCCTCTGTTAGCAGAGAAACCATGGAAAAGCTGTCACATGAGAGTTACTCTCATGACAAAAGCAGTTTGTGATGTTTCCTATCCCCTCCCCTCCAGCATCTGCTCGTTCCTGCCCTCCTGAACTTTTACAGCCCCTCCTAACATCTGAACTCACCCTGTCACCCGGATTGCTAAAATACTCCAGTTTTGAGGGGAAGGAAAAAACCCACACGTGCATACACACCTAGTTCAGAATAAAGAATAATTGTGAAACAGGGAGGGAGTGCTTTCTTTTTCCAGTCCTGATTATTCCACTGAATTTGTTTGCACTGCACCCCCACAAACAAATGCGTGGGTGGTAAACTGTGCTGCAGGATGTGCCACAAGCACGCAGTCAGCTGGGAAAAGGTCCCTGTGAGCACATTTCTTGTTTTTTCAGTCAACAGGAACATTTCTAGGAGCACCACACACCTGTATGTGGGACAAACCCCAGGGATTTGAGCATCTTTGGGATTACCTTCAGCAGGGCTCACCTTCAGCAGGGCTCTCAGGAAGGCACAGGAAGCTATTACAGAAATATTTGGGACACTTAGAATGACAACAGCAGAATCTATCTGGCTTTTCAAATTAGCAATGTCAAAAAACCATGACCAGGAATTAGGATGATAGCCGTGGAGGTGATGTACTGAGATATAAACTGTTCAAAAATGTTACATAGGCAAAATAAAACATTCTGAGCAGCTACAAAGTCCCAGAAAGACAATATTTTGTCAGAAATGCCAAAGTTTTCAAGCTTCCAGGTGCATGAAACGTCTTGTTAACTTTTTTTCACCAGAGCCTTGCATGTCTGATTTTACCTCCTTAATTTTTATTTCTGTTTAAGTCTGATCATAACACCTAAATCAGATCCAAACTCTCACGCACGTGCCAGGATAAAAACAGCCAGGCCATGTTGCCTCCACGGCCAGGATAACAGCATGGTGAGCTGTGAGGCCTCAGGTTTAGATCATTCCACCGTGGGGCTGTGACCTCTTAAAACCTCTATTGCAAAATTGTCTATTCTTTGATCCCTGATGCACAGACTCTTGAGGGCATTTGTCAGGGAAGGGATAACAGATCACTCAGGGCAGTGAAACCCTGCTCAGCCACCCGAGGAGACTGCTTCTTTTTGCCAAATTCCAGCTTTTTGGACACTCCTCAGCAGCTCAGGACATGCAAAAGCACATATGGTGAGTGCTGCAGGAGTTTTTCTTAACCCAGGCACTCTTTGAGCTGAATAGAACTCGTGAAGGAGCTGTAGGCAAAACATGATGGATCACCTGCACGCTTTCCTTGCCATGCTTCTTTCGTCACTGCAGGATGTGCTGGAGATCAGCTGCCCTCAAGTGTGCCTTTGGCTGAGAGCCTCTCCCCTGCTGTTGTTTTCTTCCTCTCAGCCTAACAGGACTCTCTCAGCAAGGAAACCACGTCCTGTGATTCTCTGTTGGGAGGGTTCCCATCCTCTGCTCTCCTGCGCAGAGGAGCCTGCTGAAACTGCTTTTCCCTCCCACTGTTCCATCCTGCAAGGAATTGAGCAGGAGAGAGCATGAAATTTAGTCTCCAGTAAATATAAGGGTAATTTAACCTGATGGCTGTAAAAAAATAATATTACAGAGTAGAAGCTATGTGTAGGAAATTACAGCACAGAATTGATGTTTTGTATTAAATACCATTAGGATGACTCAGATTTGGGTACCTGTGCTCTCTGGAACAGCTCTGAGAGGGAGACAGAAAGAGGCACTGACTTCACAGCTCTCAGAGGGGGAAGGATTGATCTCAGCCCTTTGCCATCCTCGATACCTACCCAGACTGACATACAGACCTACAACTGGGCCTCTCCCATCTTTACCCTTTTTACTCCATGAAAATCTTCACAGATGCAAATTCGTTTGTAACAGCGCTCAATCCAGCTCTTATTAAGAGTTTTGTGTAACCAAAAGTTGCAGGTTTCATATTCTACAATTACTGGAAAGTTTATGAAATTCCATTTTGTTTCATTATCTCTCAGGTTATTCCTTCAATTTTCCTTCAATTTCCTCAAGTAATGACACAGATTGGATTCAGTGATCCTGAAGCCTTTTCCAACATAAACAATTCAATAACCATGTCTGCCCTCGCTGTCTTCAGTGGTGTCACTCCCCTTGATATCCATTTATCCCAGGCAATTATGGCCAGGATGTGCTCAGCATAAACCTACAAATCCTTGAGCACCGTTCCTGGTCATTCCTGTGCACCTGAGGAGCTCCTGCCTGCTCTAGAGCACACTAAATCCATCTGCTGGGTTGGCTGCAGCAGGAGAAGAACACAAGGGAGCTGTTTAGTACCTCGTGGATCCCTCTGGGCCGACGGGATCCTTGCTTGGCTGCTCAGGGTGGTGTCAGGGCAGCTTTGTGGTACAGGAAGGATAAAAAATGTTCTAATAATGCTCCTGATGGCCTGGCTCGAGGCATTGACCAGAAAAGTAGGTCAGAAAGGAAATCTTGCTGCTCCAAACAGGACAGTGGCAGCAGTCCATTGCACAGGCACAGGGTTTATGTAAGGCAGTGGCTGGGGCCGCTGCACTTTGAGTTTCACAACCAACACAAAGCCCGGTGCTGAAAATGCCTTGCTGCTCCACAAAAAAACAGGAGTCAGCTTGTGCATGAATGTAGAAGGGCAAACATATCCTCAGCAGCACAGTTTTGTACTGAACTAAACATTAGAATACAGTTAAGGAACATTTCTGTCCCCCAGTCATAAAGGATACACGAAAACAATATCTTTGAAGGTACAACCAAAGTTCAGTCAGTAGTTATTCCTGTGGCATCCTGCTCTCTTCCCAGTTATTCCATGGTTTCTACATGCTATCCCACGAGAGTAAAGAGACTTTAAAAGGATGTAATCAGCTCCTGAGCCTCTCTGAAAGTGATGTAACTCATGGAAAGGGAAGTCTCAGCAGTGTTCCCCAGCTCTCACAGGAATCACTATCAGCTCTGTAACCAGGGAAAGTTGTGCTGTTCCCACATGATCAACCTCCAAAGGCCAATGAGAGAGGGACAGAGAGATACAGAAAGCATCAGTTATGTCACTGGAGGTTCCCACTCTGGTGACACACTGGGAGTTGGTTGAGACTGAGCCAGATCCCACGACAAAGTAGGGAAAAGTGGCTTAAAGCAATCTGAATTTACACCCCTCATTTTCATCTTGACATCAGGGTGCTGGGAAAGGGGAGTTGGGATCTTCTTCATGCTTCAAGCTGCTCCTGGACTTTCACTATTTAAATAAACAGATTGGGTTTAGAGACACAGCCTTATTCAGGGAAGTAAAAAATATAATGGACACTTCTGTGCAGCATAAATCATCAGTGATTCTGCTGCTGGCCCTGCTGACTGTGCTCTTTCTGGATCCTTGTTTTTGATATGCTCCAGTTTCCAGAGCCAGCACCTGAACTGATCAGCAGCACATGCTTGGCAGTGGCAGGACCCAGAGGCTAAAATGTATTTTAGGGTAACAGGAGCTTCAGCGCATTGGGAAATAACCAGTTTGGAATTGTTCTCTCACATTGAACAGGCCACCTGGCAAGGGCTGATCAAACAAAACAAGTCTCTTTCTCTAGTAAACATACCAGGTAAATGGATTCAACTAAAGAAAACCTCTAGTGGACCATGTGCACATTTAATTTGACATGAAGAAAGGAGAATATTTCATCCTGAATGCTTTGGGCTGTGCAGAAACTTACCCAGGGCCAGGAACAACAACAACAGCAGAAAAACCAGCCGTGGCCTCCAGTCCCTGGAGCAGCCCATTCCCTGCTCCAGAATTTGCTTAGCACATTTTCCACCTCTCCTAGGCCTGACCTTTCACTTGTAACCCTCTGTTGACTGTAAATGACCTGGCAGTGACTGTAAGGTTTTAATATCTCTCATCTATCACAACGGGCCATTAAAGCTGATACCTATAAACACACAGAGCCTGGGGTTACCGGGTCTGCTGCACAGCCTGGAGTTAACACATTCCCTGCTACGCTATTAAAAGACAACTGCATTGCTTTAAATCTTATTTTGGATGATTTTCATGGCTTGAAAAGTCAGGGTGATGGCCCCACAGAGCACTGAAGGAGCTGCATAAACAGCTTTTAGAAATGTGGTGTCCAGTAAGGGATTAAAATAAACATTTCAGACTCTTCATGCGTGCAAGCATTAGATGGATATCAGACATTGGAGTTTAAAGTAATGTGGAAAAAAAGATTTAGTGAAAACAGTGAATCGAAGAACTGTGTAGCTGCAATTTAATCAAGATGGTGTCACATTGGTGTCTGGCAAATGCTGACATCTCTTCAGACAACCAACTTCTGTAATTTCTTTTTAATTTAATTTCTAGGAGCTCACCCTAACCAAACACTACATCAGCTCCCTTGTTAGGCCCTCTCTAAAGTGAAAAGGGGCTTTTATAGGTACTTTCATTGGTACAGATCCCTTGAGTGTCTCTCACTCTTTAATTGAGGTTCTTAATTATTTTATACATAATCTACAGATGTTACAAAGTACTTAACAATTGACATTGTGATGGAACTCTGCTGAATATTTATATCATCTTGGTTTATACATTTAAAGCTTTGTTCCCCATTATATTCAATGTGCAGAAGCTCAACAACAGTTAGGGCAGCATTTTACACCTCTGATCAATGCAGGTACAAATCCAGTCATTGTTTATTAAAATAATTTTACACCCTTGAATCTAAGAGTCTTTTCATGCATCAAAAATCTAGGAATGAACAACAAAGTTATTGACAAGAGATAGCATTGTGAATCCAGCCATATTATCTGAATTTTAGGAGCTTGCTAGTGCTCATGTTGTTCACCAAACACCAGTGTAATTATGTTCATAGAAAATACCTGAAATATCTGATTTGGGGGAAAAAAAATCACAATAAGGGAAAAGGAAAAGGTTTTGTGCTGGCAGCAACAATGAGAGGTGAGAGAAATGGGCAGCAAGGGTCAGGCAACAACTGGTCTCTCTTTGGACATGGACTGAGATCTCCACCAAAATGTAAATCTCAGGAAAGAAGCCATTCAGTCAATCAAGTAGTCTTGGTATACTTTCACATAATTTCATCAGAGTATTAAAAAAATCAGTCATCCCCCTTAAATGGAAAATTTCAGCAGTTTTTGAGTCAGCAAAATCAGTGTCGAGGCAGGAGAGCATGAAATAGCCCTGATTAGCCCTTGCACAGAGACTTCTGCTCTCTGAGCTCCAAAACTCCTCTCACACTGCTCAGCAAATTGTCAATTTCTGTCTGCAAGTAACTTTTCCTGTGACAATGAACAATGTAGTCACTTCATCACAGCTCCTTCCTTGCTGCTCCTCTTCGTTCCAGGAAAGGACAGGAAAACTGGGTGTCAGCTCTGTGAAGGGACAGTTCCTTAGCTGGGTACAGCACACAGATGAGTGGTGGCTTTGCACTCACAAAAGATATCTTAATAATCAAAGGCAGTGGACAAATATCCCTGCTAATGCACAACCAGACTTTTTATAAAGAATAAGGGAGCCTTCAGGAAAGATGGAGAGAGACAATTTACAGGACAAGGAGAAAGGGCTTTAAACTGACAGAGAGGAGGTTTGGGGAGGAATCCTTCCCTGTGAGGGTGGGCAGGCCTTGGCACAGGTTCCCAGAGAAGCTCTGGATGCCCCCTGGATCCCTGGAAATGTCCAAGGCCAGGTTGGATGGAGCTTGGAGCAAGATGAGATGGAAGAAGGTGTCCTGCATGTGGCAGGGGCTTGAAATCCTGCTCTTTAATGTCCCTTCCAACCCAAACCATTCTGTGTTAATTTTGTGGAATTCAGTTAAGAGCCCTCCAAGGGCTCCCTTCATATATCTCAGAACAAATCCCAGAGATCAGTAATTTCAGGCTCAATTTCTACTCCCCTCTCCCTCCAGAACACTTCACCTCACTTTGTGGCACACCACAAAACACATTTCTGCCTCCCATTCTGTTCAGAATACACCATAAAAGGCTTCAGATTTCATAAGACTGCAACACAGCTTTAGTGATTTGAAGGTCACGGGGTCCTTGATTTAGCAAGCCCTTCTTCCAAAATGCAGACCACAGAAGCTCAGCAATTTTTAATCCTCAGAGCACTGAACTGTGTCTCCTTTAAAGAGGTATTTAGGTAAGTCAAGAAGGTACACAACAGAAAAAAAGAAAAGAATTCATTTTCTCCTCAGCTATAAAAGTTGCTTAAAAGAAATTCTTATACCATCATTACACAGCATAGCCAAAAATCACCTTGGAACCTGCTCTTTTTAGAACAGTCTGGGTTTAAATCAGGATTGTCTTCAAGATGCATTGAAAACAGCTCTATGCTTTTATTTTTCAACTCAAAGGCTTTATTACAGACAAGGAACTACACAAATGCCTTGCATAAGAATGTCTTGCTTTTGTAAATATGGCTGAAATAAAGTTGCACTTTTTGTGGAAAAGCTTGAAGAAAAGCTGCCAGTGAAAAATAGAGGTGAGATTCTTAGATTCCTTTTCCATCCTGTGAGCTGGAGCTTGCAGAGGGACACAGCCAGGTAAAAACAAACACAGAACAAACAGATGGAAAACAGTTTTATGGAAAATTTTAGTTTTCTACAATAGCTAAGAGCCTCTGCCATTAGGATTTCCAGGAAGAGGTCATCCTTCTAGGTCACTAAAATCTAGTAACATCTTCAATGGAAAAGGCTATATAAATCAATTTTTTTTTTTTATTTTGCTATGCTTTGGGTGGCAACCCTACAGATGGCAAGGGCAGGACAAAGAGGGGATAGTAAATTTTAAATTTATGTCAGCATACTCCTAGTCTGGTTTTCCCCCTAAAAACTGTAGTTGGTAGCAGAGAGTGACCCTTCCATTACAGCATCTGAGAGCACCACAATGATTAATTTTATCCTCCCTATTGCCTTTGAAGTTGAGATAAATGAGTGGTCCAAGGTCACATAAAAGGCTGTGGTTGATCTGGGAACAAAAGTCAGATTTTGGTGTCTGGACCTCTGCTTTATCTTTGTAATAAACCTTGGCAGTAAGAGCAGACAAGGGAAAAGCTGTGTACAGGATAGTTGGTAACATTCAGAGAGAGAAAGCCAAGAGAACAAAGAAAGTAATTTCTCCATGTGAGATTTTTTAAGGCCAGTTGACGTGTGTTTTATTGAGTTCCAACTGTTCTCTGCTCTGGAAAACAAATAAACAAGATTATAAGTAGCTTTAAATTTTAATACTTATTTTTTAAAAATATGGTCAGCCAATTCTGTACATTGATGAAGAGATTTTCCTCACAGTTGTTTTTTCTGCAGTGAAATTACCAAAGTAAGTGGAGAAGGGAATGCTCCAGAGGGAAGAACTAACCTGCAGGGAGACCTGGATAGACTGGAAGAGTCTCATGCCCACATTCCAGTATTTAAAAGGTGGCTGCATAGACGATGTTGGAGCTTCCCTTTTTCAAAGGAGTCACTTGGAAAAGTTGAGGGATAATCTGCCTAAGTTACTCCTGGGGAGGCACCAGTTGGTCACCAGGGGATAATTTTGCACAATAACAATCAGCCCCTGGAATAATCTCCCCAAGGAAGTGCTGGATTCTCCAGCACTGGGCGAATTTCAGATTCAGGACAGTGCTAGGGTGTCTTGTCCAGACTGGGCTGTTGCCAGGAAAGGTTGGACCAGGTGATCCTTGAGATCCCTTCCAACCTGGTATTCTAGGATTCTGTGATTTATTTTAATGCTTTGTTTTCTTCCCTAGTTACTGAGATTTCAATCCAAAAGCTAATCAGGTATTAATCAGAAAGAGGTGCTTGGTTTAGTGCATTTTATATCAGAAATAAAACTTTTTATTCCTAGATACTTCTAGATATTAGAAAATAAAATTTCTATGCAAGTGGTTCTACGTAATTTACTTAATATTGATGTTGACATATAAGTAGGCATAAAAATTAACTAAAAATTGTAATATAATCCTAACAACAACTGTCGTTTGAATGTAATAAATAAATTCCATTAAATCCTGAAACTTTATCAAGGTTATTACTAATCTCATAATTTCAAATGTAATCTGTTAATTCTAAATCATTAGTAAAATCTCAGACAAGCAGTTGTGAATTTGGAATTATAGATCTCAATTCTGATTTGCATAGCTGTATAATTACCATTTGCTCTTAGTTGTGCGAGTGTCTTACAAAGTGAACTGGTTCCTGTTTCAAAATCTTTCAGACTCTTAAAGAAATTATTTATTTTATTGTCTTTTTTACTTCTGAAAAAGCTGTAAAATAATATAACAAGAAAACTCCCTGTCCTAATCCAGCAATTTGCTTTTTCTCCAATCTCCAGCCAGAAAAATCCAAATCAAACAGAAAGGATGTGCACAGCTTAGTCTGTTTACAGCACTGAGTAATTGATCTACTTCTTGATTGCTTTAAACAAATATTGTCCCTTGGATTGTCCTCTCCCTTCATCCATCTTACAATCACACACAAAAAAATTTAATTAATAATTATTGAGCCAGATTGTAATTTATTTATTGTGAACATTTCAATGACATCTATTCTTTAAGATCCTCTCAGTATATACTCTTTTATTTGTCACTTTTTGATATCTCTAGGTATTTTCAGGAAATTTAATCTATTCCATGAGTGAGCCTTATTTCATTAGCTTTACAAAATGAAAATATTAATCATATTAAGAATGGAAGCAAAGACTTATGAGTCAACATGTTGGCCTTCAAAACCTTTTTTCTTAATCCAGCTATCTACACCAGTGTTTCTGCAGATGGAAAGAAAGGAAGAAATAAAACCCTCCATGGAATAAAATATAAATAACAGCCTAAAATCTACTTGAGGCAAGCACAGATTATGCAGTTCATTTATCATACAGAGATGGATTTTTGTCCTCCCTAATAAAAAACCCAAAATAATTTAGATCTTCAGTGCTCAAAACATCCTCAAACACCACGCATTACTACTTCAAGGAAATGGATTTATGAACGTGAACATAAATAGCAGTTTCAGTATAACTTTAAAAAACAAATCAGCTCTTTGACTAAGACAACTACAGTAAAACCCCTCAAGTGTAATAAAGAGGAGAACTGTCTCAGGGGCAGTAGGTTATTGTCTTTTTTAGCTTTCCTTCAAATTTTTAAACGTTCCATTTTCCAACAGTTTAACAACCAACACCTGTGGAACAGTGCTATAAAATCTCTCTTCCAACTCAAAGCATTTATGATTCCGTGGTAGTACCCAATGCAAAGCAGAATTAATTCCAAATCTAATTTATTCTAATTCTGCTTCTAATTCTGATCTTGCAAATATCCCAAATTTTTCCTAATGGAAATCAACTGTCCAGAACAGAGTAGCTGCTTCACAGAGATCAGACTTTAGCTGGCTTTGGATTTATTTTACTGCAAGTTTCTTGTGTATTTTAGATTATGTCATCATTTGTTCTCCATGTGTCAGATAAGCCCAGTAGAATTTCCATCTGGATCGGTGACTTTGGTGTTTAGGGTGAGAACTATTTAGGAATAACTAAACCACCAGTGTGGTATCAGCATTATTCTTGTATCAAATCCAAAACACAGAACTTGGAATGAACTCTGATTCAGCTGAAATCAGGGCTCAGGATCTGAGAAGGCATTGCTATAATTAATGCCATCCTTTTAACATGGAAACTTTTAATATATCTAAATAGTGTGGTGTTTAATTTAGGTGAAAAAAGATATGCAAGATTTTGCATTTTGGAGTAGAGGATTGTTACACTTGCTTTCTTTAGGATACTGATTTTGAGGCAGCAAATCTGTGAAACATCAAAAGTAAGATTAAGACTTGAAAACTCCATTCTAAAGAGACTAGAATAAGTAATTTTTAAAAATTCATTTTCCCCCAGTATTGGAAATAGTGTCTGAACATGAGCCCAGGTGTGCCCAGGTGGGCAAGAATGCCAAGGGCACCTGGGCTGTGGCAGCAGTGATGTGGCAGCATGACAGGGCTGTCCTAGGCACTGGTGAGGCCACCCCAACCTGGGGTCTATTTTTGGCCCCTAATGACAAGAAGGACAAGGAGGAGCTGGAGAATGTCCAGGGAAGGGAACAGAGTTGGGGGAGGGACTGGAGCCCCAGGAGAAGCTGAGGGAGCTGGGAAAGGGGCTCAGCCTGGAGAAAAGGAGGCTCAGGGGGACCAGTATTTCCTCTGTCTTGTATTCCCCTTCTTTCCCCCTCCAAGCCCCTATACTCCCTGTGCAGACACCAATCCCTTCCTGAAATAGTGAGCCCTGGTGTTAGTGCCTCAATCTGGCTGGAATAGGACAGGTAATAGGACATCAGCAGCTAAGTTGTGCTGGGAAATGTTGATATCTCCCTGTAGCCCCTCCTAGGAGAGCAGCTTTTACTTGTCAGAAGGCTGCTGAGCCATTGCAGAGTGGCTGTGAGGAGAGAGGCCATGCCAGGACATCTCCAGCTTCTGCCCACTCATCTGCAAAAAAAAAAAAGGAACCTAGTAAATTTTGGTTATGATTGTTCCATATGAGGCATTCACAGTGTGTGAGCTTGAGCTTCATAGCAGGGGATGTAAGAGCTGAAAATACTCTTTACTCAAAAAACCCAAAGCTTAAAGCAGGGCCAATCCCTCAGGAAATGCCCTCCTGACTGCAGCTGCTATAATTCATTGATGTCCTCCAAGCTGCACGGGGGCAGAGCACCATGAGGGCAAACAGCAGAGCAGCTTCTCCACAAGTGGCCAAGGGAAGAAGGGAAGGCAGGGAAAATATTGAAGGGTCACTTGGTTCCATGGAAAGCTTGTGCCAAAGCCATTGCACTGCTCATTTGGAGCTTTGCACCAACTGTGCACATCGAGCCTATTTTAAATCCATGACATATTTACTGGTGCCCTCAATCTCTTTGCTATTGTTTTACACTTAGTTCTTGTTTTCCTGTCTTTAATTAAACCGTGAGTTGCTCAGGGCACCACCATGACTACTCCTATTTATACAATGCTTGGCACATGGATTTTGAGGCATGGCCAAATGTGGGGAGAGAAAAAAAAAAAAAAAAAAGGAACACAAGACAGCAAACTATTAGGCAGGAAGGTCTGAGTTAGAAATCTATTTTTCTAGACTATGTAAACTTCGGTGATTCAGCTCTGGAAAAACAAAAGCACAGAAATTAGTGGGAAAAAATCAATAGGGAGGAAGATATAACAACGTAGACACATTCCCAGGGAACTGGAAACATAAGCAGGCAGGAACAGCCTCTTTAGAGCACAGCCTTCAATCAGTAGGGCAGCACAATGTACTCAGGTGTCTTGCAAGAGGAAGCCAAACAATTACTATGCCTTAGAATAAAACAAAAATAAACAGTCCCTATGACTGTTGCCCTGGATTCTGGCGGGGAGCAGGTTTTTATAGAGTTTAAGGAGCATTCACTGCCCTGCTGAGCATTTTAAATTTTCAAGAAGAGTATAGGACCTAGATCACATGCAGACCATCACTTTTCAGAGTGAAATCTGAAATCATATCTGAAATCAGATCAGGAGATCAGGATCTACCCATGTGATTTTCTATGTTTTTTCTAGACTCTCTCCTCAATAGTATCATTCCAGTATCATCTATCCTCAAGTGCACCTTTGCAGCACAAAACCAAGCTTCCACAGAATTTTCCATGACAGATTTTATCAAACTGTTGGATTTTTATTGAGCTAAATCAGTTTATATAATGGTGAAATAGATAAAAAAACCTCAACAAACAAACTCACCTTTTATCTAGCTGAGTCTTCCTTGCAGACAAGGCTCTAATTGCAAACATCTCTTATATTTGTTAAACCAAATGCCTTTGCTTCTACTGCAGCCACATCTTTATTGTGGTGTGTATGACTGACACATTCTGCACTGTCAGTAATTTTATCTTTTTGCTGGTCTTGCAAGTACATGAGGGTACCTGAGAAAATCTGATTAGGTCAGTAACCTCACATGGAAGGCGGAAAGATTAAAAGATACCTCTTGCTGGGGGAGGGAAAAACAAACAAACAAACAAAATATCCAACAGAATGGGGCTCAAATAGGCCATTGAGATCAAAGAATGAAGATATTCTGCAATATTCCTTTTCCTAACATTAAGAGCTCTAGAACGCCATAACAAAAAAAAACCAAAACAAAACTAAAAGAAAAAAGTACGCCTCAAAGCTCCCCATCCACAAGCTTCAACACAGGCAGCTGCATGTGAACATTTTTCAGGTCTTCAGTGCTGTGCTTTGATTTGGAAGCTGTCCCTCCCCTTCCCGCGGCGGTGAGCTCATCACGGACCCTCAGCAACTGCTGCTGCCGGCTCGGGGTGATCCAAGCGCTCGGCTGGGAGAGTACAGCAGGATGACACGCTCCAGAAAAAGCTTTTTCCTGGAGCAGAAGGGGATAGTTATGGCAAACAGATGGAGGGAATCGAATCCAAAACACACTGTGTGACCTATCTCCGATAGAGTCGCCTTGCGTTTCGTTCTGGCAGGGCTGGAGCATCCCCGGTGCCAGCAGAATGTTCCTGAGATGAGGATCTTCTCAGCAGGCTCCAGCCCTCCCCCAATCAGGATTTCACGGACAACGTAGCCCAGCAGTAAATATTGACTAGAGAGAAACTTATATATATAAAAAATAACATTACAGAAAAGCAAAACAGGAGTAATTTTTTTCAAAGCTGAGGGAGCGCATCTTTGCCTTCCAGCGATGTGACAGGCTTGCTTTCACACTGGCCAGACCAAGGCTCTTAAAATCCATGGACAGGAAAGAAAATGAACTGTGAATAGAGCTGTGCCCCATTGTTAATATCCCTAAATGAAAGTGGGGAAACAGGGTTTCCTTTTTCTGCTTGACAACAGCGTGACAACATTTTAAGTGTAAAATGGAAAGTCCTGGAGCCCTGCAGAGATTTGCTAACAGAGGCATGGGTCAGGAAAAGCAGGGATCAAGACTACCAGCAAAGCAGTCATCTCAAGGGACCTGGTCCTGCACTTAGGAAGCCTTTGGTTATTTAATACCTGTTCTCCAGAAAAAAAATCATCATCCTCTAATGGCCTGCTAAAGCCAATGATAAAAACTGGGAGAGAAAACAGAAGAAAGGGAAAGAAAGCTACAAACCAGCCAAATCCCCAACTGAAGACATCCTGTGTGGCCTGTCTTCTTTTGTGTGAGTCAGGAAGAGAAACCATCACACAGAAAAATGTCATTGATATTAATAGTCGAGAGCAGAGTAACACAAAACACTCCCAGTGCGGACATTTGAAATTTGCGGTCCCTGTGTGTGCCAGGAGCTGCTGCCCTTTTTGAGCTGCCATCTCTGCTCCTTTTGGGGGCTTCCCCCAGCCTGTCCCAGCAAAATTAACTCTACTTCTCCTCTCATCCTCTTAGACGAGTCTGGCTTTCTCCTGCTTGTTCATTCAGGGTATTTCTGAGTCTGTGGAGGAGCACAGGGTTCAGCACAGGTGGTTTCTGTTTATTTTAGATAACCCTTTGTGACCTCTGCCTGGTGCCTGTCCTTCAAGACTATGGTGGTGCTTCAGAATTGAAAGATCTTAGACATTCTCAGAGACTTGACCACTGAGGTACTCTTAAATCTCCCTTTAGTCCTAAATCCTCCTTTAGTCACAGTAAAAAGCTGTAAGTTTTTCTGTACTGGGGACTGTTTCTGCCTCTGTTTTTACACCGCCAGAACAATGGGATTCAGATGTGGAGCAGGGCCTGTGGGGACTCCTGTAATACAAATAACACATTAGCAGGACATGCTGCTGGAAGTGTGAAAACCAGGGTATAAAATCCCAGCAGCTGCATTTCTCTGCTGTTCTGGCAAACAGAACTCGATGGCAAACACAGAAAATGACTGTAGGAGCACCTGAAGCAAAACTGTCTCAGCCCAAGGGACATGTAGTGGAAAATGCTGGGCAGTGTGTGCCAAGTCCCTGTCCCCAGCGTGCCTTTCCCACATACCTCCCTCGGGCAACAAAGGAGCTGAATGCCAGGATTTTTGCTGCCTTGGCATCACACAAAAGGCCCGTGGGGTGGGTACAATGGAATTTAGGCTGGGCACGGAGGCAGCGTGGGTCTCCAACAAACAATAGCAACAGCAGGATCAAAACAGCAGGCAGAAAGTGTATGCACAATTACCAGAGCAAAACAGCTGAGCTGCAAGGACGTTACAGCCCCAGCCCTGCTCCAAGCAGGATCCCACCATGGTTACCCTCACCACCAAGGGATCAGGCATGTGTGCCAAGTGATGCAATGAATGTTATCCAAAAAGGAAGGTGAAAAGCAGAGGGATTAACCCAAGGCCATGAATTCCAGTCAGTTTCTCCGGGTTTACATGGTGTTAAACAAGCCAGTGTCCAGACTTCATCACATAACAGAGGCACAGGCATGGGTGTACAGAGGTATCAGGACAGAAATTCAGGGCAGGTGGCAGAATCTGGTACAGAAGAAAGCAGGGAAATAAACACAATAATATCTGAATTATATCTGCCAAAATGAGAAACACTAGAGAAGAAAAGTACTCTTACTTGTAAAGAAACCTGACAACTTAATCCTCCCTTTTAGAAGGGAGGAGGATAAAAATAATTTCTGCTCTCTGTCTCTATTGAATAGACCATAAACATAATAGATAGTTGAAAACCAGCTAATTACTTTTAGGACATTTTCAGAAAGGAAAAAATAGTATTGAAAAAAGTTCAGTTCAAAATATGAACCCTTTCACTTCTTAATATTCACGAGAAAAGCATCTCCAGGTTTAGAGCTTCTGAAAGGCACCTGCTCTGTATGAGGTCTGATGTCTGCCCTGGGGATAGGGAGTTTTCTTATAATATTATTTCACAGCTTTTCCAGAAGTAAAAAAGGACAATACAATAAATAATTTCTTTTCATACTGGCATTGGGGAGAGAGGGAGAAATGAGGATAAAAATGATAATATGGGAAGTAAAAATGGGAGATTTAGTTTTTCATCACAGCTCTATCAGTGACTCAGTGACATCTTTATATGGCCATCAGAACTTAGTACACCCAGGTAATGACTTACAGAACTGACTCTGTCCTTGGGGATTTAGGCTGTGTTGGTGTTCCACATTACAACAAGAGGATGAGAAAAGGAGGGAGAAGACCTATCACATTTTATAACTAGACAAAATGTTGTGCTAAAATCCCTTCTCCAGCATGATCCTTTGCCTCAGAGTTTTGTGCTACAGACAGAGAGAATAGGTTTGATGTTGTTGATACCTTTCCATATTTGTTGTATCTTTTAGAGTTACACCTCTCATTGTTGCCTCCTCAGGATATTTTCTTGCATATGCTCCTGAAACTAGAAGACAGCTAAAAACCCAACTTGGATAAATGGAGCCTGCTCAATAACTAGTCTTCAAGTACTACATGGAAGCTTGAATAGGGAATTGAATGGGATTTAATTCTGGGGAGGCCTGGAAAATGAAAAGGCCATTAGTGTATATGAAAAATAACACATGCAGCTACTCAAAAACCTTTCTCACTACTCACAATGGAGCTGTTCAGGTCTGCCAGCATGGCACTTCCAGCTCAGCAAGTGACAGGCACAGAATAGCTCCCAGTCCACTCACAGAAGAAAACTGTCAAGACAGAATGTTCTATACATTTCAGAAACAGCTGCCTGGTTTGATTTTTGGGCTTAGGTAGCTGGAAGAGATTTCTAAATCTGTTCATGTGACTATGAAGCAGGAATTTTTGGATGGAAATGGAAAGAGAATTTCACAATCTTTTTGCAAGTGCCATCTTTATGATTATTTCATGTTAATATCTCATCATAACCGTCAATATCTCATTCCAAATGCAGAGGCCACAATCCTTAAGCACAACAGCCAGGACTTCCCACAATTTTACCCGGCTTGCAGAGATAAAATATGAAAATCTAAACCAGTGTGGAAACTCCTGATGAGAGATGAATATCAGCTGCTGATCAGAGAGGAGCAAACCAGTGTCAGGGCATCAGTGTTCATCCCTTGTGTTTGAACACTTGGCCCTAACATGGAACTGTGTTTCAGCAGGATCTGGCATAAAAGTGAACGTGACAGATTAAGCAGCAGCTTGGTGCAAGGAGATGTGGCCGAGGCATGAGTAGCAGTTGCTGATAAAAGCTAATCAGCAACTCCCCAAGGCCTACCTGGAACTTACTATCTGAAATGGCCTGCAAGTCTCATCTTGTCAAATATTTTTTCAAGTGCATTAGTGACTGATTGCACCAAAAAAAAAAAAAAAAAAAAAAAAAAAAAAAAAAAAAAAAAAAAAAAAAGAAGTTAAAAAGTAAACTAAGAACTGAAATAGCCAAGAATCCCAGTCTTTCTTGTGGCACTTTTAATTTGTTTTGTTTGGTGTTGATATAGAAAATAACTTTTAAGAAAAGGTTTTGCTAACAGTTTCTGTGATATTGTGATGATAATTTTTATGTCAGCAACTGCTTACAATGCTCCAAAATCTGTGGAAATATTAAAACCCCTTTTTGATAAAGCATCAGGGTCAGCACTAAACTTGTTCATACCCCAAGTGAAAAAAGCTCTTATTCAGATCTGATCTGCCATGTGAGTCATCCACTCCTGACGTTTTTCCCAGCAGCTGAGAGGAAAAGTGAAGCAAAGGCTCAGCCTTCAAGAGAGAAGCTGAGCCTGGGCAGGTGGTTCTTTCCAGAGACTTTTGTGCTGGTGCTGTGCTCAGGTTAGAGAGGAGAGGGGCAGAGGAGCTGCAGGGTTAAACAGAGGGGAAGCAGGGCTCGGCCACCGTGCCTCTCTCCCTGGAGCCAGGCTGATTGCTGAAAGCACTGGAGCTGCAGCCCTGGCAGCAGGCAGCTCTGCAGCCTCCAGGCCACCATAAAACAGGAGCTCCTTTTTTCCACAAGAAGAAAAGGGCAGTGTCTCTGCACAAGCTCTTTACCACATGGCACTTTTGGTGGGGAGAGAAAGCCTGCTGCTGCAGCTCAGCAAGCAGGGGGAGGAGAAGGGAAACCTGCTCATTTCCAGTGCTCCTCTACAGCCTTCCTATTTGTAGGGAAGAAAACACAGGCAATGCGAGCACATCCAATTCCTTAGCTGCTTTTCTAAACTCTGCCAGCGCTTTTCTGCCACCTAACCTGTGTAAGGACTCCACAGCTCTACAATCCTACCTTTTCCATCTCCAGGGCTTCAGGGATTTAGTACAGGTACCCTCAAGGGTGGCTGAGTTCAGGTCTCCACCTGTAACACCCTGGTAACACCATCCTCCACCATGGCCTCCAAACCATCCTGCATTAACGATCTGCTAATGGTAAACACTAACTGTGCTTTACCTACTGAAAAGGGAGCAGGAAAAGCTGGGATGGTCAGTCCAAGGGAAAATGGACTTACTGAAGGCATGCACATACAGCAAGATGTCTAAACGCACTGAACTAATATTAGGTACTGCCATCATAGAAAAATTACAACCTTTATTTACACAAGTTGGATTTTTGTGACAACAAAGTTCACAGCTGGGGTCTCAAGTAGCATAGCAGCTCAATGTTTTATATACAACATTCCATGTAAATGGTAATTTTTAAGCTAAAATAATGACACAGGATCTGTGTTTATCAAGAGCTAGGCATTTCAGAGTCCTGCTCCTCTATTTTCAAACTCCTAACAGGCTCTGATTCTAGCAAAAGTGTTGCAGTGATTCTCCATCACAGTTTGCTGACATAACTGGGATATAATGATCATGTAGCAGCAAACCACCAGAGCTTTAAACATCTGCCAATGATTTCTGCCTCCTCACACACCAATGCTGAAAATTCTGCATGTGAAATCATTAGTATTTTTTCACTGACTTCATAAAACTACTTTTTTCTCTTTTTTTTCTGTCTACGTGCTCCCAAGCTGACTTCATCAGCTTTAAACATGCAGTCTGGGAGCTTCACTACTGGAAGTAAAGGTTTAGCTCAATACCTTAAGGAAAAGATTTATTGATACCTCAATAAATGGTCACACCTCAAAAAAGCCAAGTGACCATAAAAGACCAGTTTGAGAAGTGCCTCCACATGCTGTGTTTCCCCATCTCATAATGTATCAGAGCTGGTATCAGAGAAGTCACCTATGATCACCATTTTTTCCCTCAGGAGTAGATGAGATTTGTTGGGCTCTGGCTGCCCTCAAAGTTTTGAAACAGAGTTTTCAGAAGTCTTCTCTGGAAGAAGTATTTTGAATTTCAGATTTTCCTTCATACTCTTCAAAGAACCATGTTCAATAATTTTGCAGTGGAGTCTGACAGGGTTACAAGTTGGAGCAGCCAGAGCAGAGAATTGTGGAAAATGTTTTCATCAGCATTTTGTACAGGTTTTGTTAGATGTTATCTCCCTCATGCTGGTTGATTGCTTACTCTAACCCCTCCCACACATCTCTCATTTTATTCATTCCCCCTCACCCCAGGAAAGACTAAATTAAAATCACTATTGTTGTGCCCACATGTAATATTTCTTTTTGCTTTTTGTCCCATCTATTTAAAATCATAATCTATTCAAGACAGAGGCTGTCTGGTTTTCTGTGTTTGTAAATTATGTGACAGATGATACCCAAACTGAAGACAGGCCCTCAGGCACGAGCAAATGAACTTTGGCACTTCTTGATGAAGTGATTAATGCATCTCTCTCACATTTCTGCCAGAGGTCACTGTCATCCTGGAGCAAAGGGAGATATAAACTTGCTCTTCAGCCATTTCTCACTTCACAGCTCAGGGTAATAACAGGAACAGCTTCCAACTGTCTGTACAAGTTCCTGTGGCAGGCTGAGCATTGCAACAACCAAGGAGAAACAATCAAAATCTGCATCCATATCTTCCAAACTAATTTCCTCACCTGCAGGCCTCCATTCTTTAGAATAAAAAAGTTATATCTGTGCTGGCATATTTGACACTTCAGAAGGATTTGCACAGAATGGACTGTACAGCTCCTTAGTAAACATCTCCATCAGTTCTTCTCCATCAGTTTGAAGAGAGGTGCTGTAGAAACCATAGAAATTTCTGTACAGCAACAAGAGAGCTTTTGTTGAGTCTCTGCTGCTACTGTCTCAAAGAGCAGAACAATTTAGTAATTAACAAATATTTAGAGGGATTTGTTCAGTGGCCTGAAGCACAATTAGGCAAACTCAACTCCTGTTGAGTCGGAGAGCTGGATTTCTAATTGCCCCTATGATACAAACACTTCTCACTCCACAATATAACAAACAAAACTTGTGCTGGATAAATAGGCAACAACACAATTATTTAGGGTTTAACAGTTAAATATTTCACAGCAGATCATAAATAGGACTTAGGACACTTCATGAAATTTCTTGCACTCCACTCCCTGGCTGGCACAGCCCCTCTGCCCAGGGGAGGGGAGTTTGGTCCACCAAAGGCTCCTGCTTTTTTATTCACAAAGCCCATGGTTAAAAAAAAAAGGAAGCAGGGGACAGAAAAAGAGATCTTCTAGGATCCAACCAGACCATAAAGATAACCTCATCATTTCTTGTTTCTTCTCTCCCAAAGACATGCTGGCCAGACAGAGCTGCACTTCCCACAGATGAGGTAAAAGGAAATTAGCAGGGAAGTCCTGTGGCAGCAATTAGCAAGAAAAAGAGTCAGGGGCAAAACCCACCTGATCGTCAAACCCTGCCCTTTCTATGGCACTGTTTCAATCCGTCCTCCTGGGTTTTTCAAGAATTATCCTCCCTTCCTGACCTTACAGCTCCAAGGGGGATTCAAACCCAAAGCACACGTTTGTGTCCTGCTGGGACACAATCTTTTTTTGTGTCCAGCTTTTACCCAGCAGCAGTGTTTGCTGTGGACACTGCCCAATTCACCTCCCACTTCAAGCCTACACACAGCTCCAGGGCTTCCTCTTCCCCAGTCCTGAAGCCAGAGGGGTTAATGATGCACTGGGTATCAGTGGTTAGGTCCAGACTGTGGACTACAAGCTGGACAGCCCTGGATTTTACTGTCCAAAAGGACAAATTCACTCTTAAACACTTCACTTCTCTTTTTTTTTTTTTTTTATGGTTCAGGATACACCTTCCCTCTGTAAATGTGTAAGGGCATGGATCAGTGCACGTGGTTCCAAGGTTATGTAAGAACACATCTGTTATCACTGAAAATATGGAAAGGGAGACTTATCTACTCCATATTCTTAATTTGTTCTGGGAAAGAGGATTCATTTAATCAACCAAGAACTTTCTGCTTGACTAATCTTCCTCTCTCAGCGTTTCCCAATCCACATTCTTCTGAAAGGAGAAAGGGCCCTAAGCAATGACATGTTTGAAGTTTACCTGGCAAGGAAGCAGCTCTTGGACTGAAATGTGTGTCCACAGATAAGGTGGGAAATGAACACTTTCATGTCTTACGAAACCTGCAATTTTTACTACAGGACAGCCAGACTGTGTTATTTCAAATATTGGCTGAACACTATTTACTGATTACTCTTAGATACAGCAAAAAATTATGTCATGGTTTGGAGTTGCTTTTTGTTTGCTTTACAGGAGTGAAACCTTCCTCAACAAAAGAGTGTAGAATAGTTTCCTTTTTCTGCTAGAAAATAGAAAGGCTTGAAAAACAGGTTATGAAGAGCTCTAAAAACAAAGGCAGACTTAAAAAAAAAGACTGTTGACTTTGTGTAAAACAAATTAGTTTTGGTTACTTCACCCAACCCTTAAATCATGGATGAAGTACTGATTATATGAGTGAAATAATGGATTTATATCTCCCTGGAGAAACTCACAGCTGAATTTCAACTGCAGGAGAAATATTTTGGGCTGATGCACATTTAAGAAAAAGAAATATGGCACCGGTTATCATTTACAACTAGAATTAAGTACATCAAACATTTTATGAGCAAATGTTTATATACAAATCAATTGAACAGATACCAAAATTTTCACATTTTTTTGCAAAAGCCTACATAATAATACCACCTCTTCTTTCAGGGTCTAGGTTATCTTCCATTTATGGTTTCATCCTATCTCAGCAGACCCTTCCTGTCTCACTTTTTGGCTCAGGATGCTCCACTCCCTTTTGTTTGAGCAGTAGGAAGTTCACAGCTCCAACAGGAAGGCCGCACCTCCCCAAGACAAATCAGATGTTATTGTATGACTCACTTTTCAGGGATAACCTTGATAATATGACATACAATCAATTTCTTTTAAAAAAATCAAACCTATATAAATAAAAAAAAAAAATCAAACCAAGAAAAAAACTCCACAGGAGTTTCATCTGAGTTTTGGCTCCTCCTTTTTCCTTCCCTTAAATTTCACATACATGTGCCACATTTTCTCCTTCCTTTAATGCAGGAGAAGCTTCTATTTCTCACTGTTTATTAAAGAATGAAAAATTTGGCCTGTTTTCTCAGTCTTTGCATGCAACAAGTAATTGAAGGAAATTTCTTTTTTTTTTTTCTTTTTTTTTTTGTGCACTTAATAGTCTGTAAAGCTTGATACCTGCTGGTCTAAATTAATACACAAATAATGTGAACTATAACCTTGTTCAGATTTGGAGAGTCCTGTGTTCAAATCTCATGCCATTTCCATGAGCTAAGATTAGAAAAATTTACCTTGTTGAAGAATTCTGTTAAAGAATTCACTTAGCAAAGCAAATTACCATTACGCAACTATAAGGAATAAAATGGAAACTCTGTAAAAGTCTCATGTAATTTGGGAGCATAAGTTCTGTTATGATTAAAGTTTTGTAGACATTTGATTTTTAGGCATTCTAGAAAATTTTGTAGGGTTTGAGTCTAAATTTTTTTCTGCAGCAAAAGCAGGAAACATTTGACAGCTCTTTGTAACAATCACTGTGATACCTGAGATGAGCAAAGATCCTCAGGGACCAAATCCTGAGCAGAATATGTGTGTAAGGAAAAAAAACCACTAACAAGTATTGAAAAGTCTTGAAGCCTCACTATAATTTTAGAGTTTTAATGGAAGAAGTGGATTATGGCTGAGATCAACTCACGTCTGCTGCAGCATAAATTCTATTCTGTTAAAAATATCATTTGAGATTGTACTCAGGTACATCAAGGAAACATTTACTTGGAAAAGAAGCCAAAGAAGGCCACTGGTTATCTCAAGGATCCTTCCCTGGCAGGAGTGAGGTTCATCCTAATCCTTCATGCACCACAACGGGCTCGTGCCAGCTTTTTGGATGGCTCAGCCATGCTTTCACTTGCCTTGCCTCATCCTCTCAGTGTCCTGCCAAGGACTTCTGGCACTTCTGCTTATCCTGACAGGGAAATTCCAGCTCCAGCTGTTGAAGTAGGTGGCTGTGTCCCAAAAAGACATGAAGCTCAGGATTATTGGTCTCATTTGAAATAGGGGTGAGCTGTCCCAGGTGATGCAGCTGCCTGGCAATGCAAAGGGGGTCTTTTCCATATTTTCCCTGGTGGCCAGGAGGATTATTTGCTGTGCTGAAGTGGGGTTTCAGCTCAGGGAAGGTTAGGGCCTGGGCCACTGATAAAAACCACTTTTCCTCTTCCAGCCTCAGACCTGGAGATTAGTCTGGCATTTCCTGTTTGAGCAGCCAGGACAGTGGCAAGGGAGAGAGGTGGGGAGTTTTTGGCAGGAATCACCTGCCTCTTTTCCCCTCCAGTACACACTGAGGCAGTAGAAATGGGCAGGACAGAGGTGCAGGAGAAGGAGGCAAGTCTCCCTCCAGCCCCCAAAACTTTGTCCAGCCTAATCACAAATCTGTCAGTCTTCATTACTCAACACCATATCCTCCCTGTGAATCCTTCCCAGGGATGGGTAAAAGGAGTAAGCTTCATTCCCAGATGGGAGAGGAACATGGGGAAATGTGGAAAGAGGCATGAAGTGGCAGGGCCATGAGGTCTGGGCTGCTCAGAGACAGGAATTTTCATCAGTGGGCAAAGAGAACTGTGCAGAGCCAGTAGACTCCTTTGGAATCCTTCTACTTCAGGATCTTCTGTGATTCTAAAACTGAGTAGCTTGGTGTTCTCTGTGGTGCCTCATGAGGAGTAGGTGCTATTTGCTACGTTTGGTCTCCAAAAGCTGTTCTGATCTGTTCACATCACACTGCGATATGTGTGACACATATGAGATTTAAATCTTTACACTGTCTCTCAAAACATTTTTATGGAACCCTAAACATGAGATTTCATCAGTTTTAGCTCTCCTGGACCACTACTTTACCTTTGTCTTGGAATGATGAGATGAACTCAGCTCTCAGGGTGTGCAATGACACAAATTCAATGCCATTTAATTTACTTTTCAGTTGTCCATTCCCATTTGCTCATGGGCTGTACACTTGCCTGTCTCATGCACACACAGCCACTGCCATGTAACCTCAGTCAGCATCCTGTTATCCTACACAGATCACACTGGGGCTGGAAGGAGGAATTCTCCATGTGGAAAACTAATCCTGTGACATTTTCAGTGTGACAAGAACCAGGACAGGCTGTAATTCTAACCAGACACTCCGTTATTGAAAGATACATGGTCCAATTTCTTGCCTAAAATGCAGATTTTAATAGGGACCAGAGCTTTGAGGTGCTAATCCAAGCCAAATTAAACTTTGTGTACTTTGAGGCTTAACTATCATTACCATATTGTGTAACTCTTTCATTACTTCTTGTTTGTCATGTAATGTCCCCTTTGTATTTTTTTAATGAAAACCAATGCAAAATGTTAGAAAAATGAAGCAGCTCTGTATGTTAGATATAACTAACACTGTAACATATTTAAATGAAATAGTTTCTTATTCTTATAAGGTTCATTCATGAAAAAAGAATCTTCTGTCTGAAATCTATGGAAGGAGAGGAAAGATGGGGAGTTCAAGGGGGCCATAGAAGAAAGAGCATGGTGCTGCTGTCTGAAGATAAGGTCAGCTGGCTTTCAGCCTTGATTTGCAACAGTCTTTGGCAACTTTGGAGACACTTCTGTTAAAAAGAAAAAAACCCCATTTTGAAGTTAGAAGTCATGGTCAATAGAAAACCAGAAATTTTGCTGGAGGCATGATTGACCAATCTGTGTCCTCTGTATTGGGTCAGAGATCCTTAAATTATAAGGGGAAAAAAAAAAAAAAAAAAAGAAGAGGAAATCTATGCCAGTCTGCCTGAAAAGTTGCCATTGAGCTGCATATATTATACAGACCAAACTCTCAGTAATGTTGTTTCCTAACTATCTCCATCTGGATCACTGAGTTCTGAAATACATAACAGAGCTCTTCCCATTTGGATCCTGATTTTGACCAGAGCATTATATATCCCAGAATCTCTGGGCCAAGGGAATTTGCGTCATTAAAATGTCCCAAGAATTGTGTTACTGAAGGTGTAAATCATAGGTTGCTGTTTACCACAAAATGCTATGGGTTATGCTGGCCAGGACCAAACCAAAATGAGGAATTACAACTGCTTTTGTACATTCTGCATCCTGATCTGACATGTATAGCAGCGTTGTTTGTGGAGCAGAGTTCCCTTCTGGGAATATCTGCAAAAGTTAAAGTCCTTTTAAGATGATCTCACTGCCTATAACAATTTGCATCCATGAAACACAAAAGGCCAGAAGAAAAACTTGTTTGAGTGCTCCAAGCTCTGACAGGACCCTGGCTGCCTCCAGGTTTTAGTTCCCTGAGCTCAGGGTCAGTTTGGAAGCAGCCTTTCCCTGTGAGTCTGGGTGATGTTGGTGACTCTCTGTAGGAATGGGACCTAAAGCCATGAGATTCAAGATGGGATGTGGTGAAGGGATTCCTGTGGGATGTGCCATGACATGCATGGGCAGGGTGACACGCCGAGGGGTGAGAGGGTGGTTAGCAAGGGGTGGCTGGATGACTCTTACTGCTGCCTCAGCCAGGTAGAAGTGATGTTAAAGTCTCATGTTTCTGTTACATCCCTGCATGAGTCCCACATTCTCTGTAATCTCTCCCTTTGTAACTCAGACATCCCTCACCATATCTGAAATGGCTGCCCCACCATGACATCAATATCAGAGTATCTGACTCCAATCTCACTTCTACTTCCCTCCAAAGTACAAACTGGCATTAGAAATCCTCAGTGTTAGAGGAGGATACTTTGATCATCTTGCAGACAACTTGACAGGCTTTGTCCTGTCTCCCTCACAAATCAGGAACACCTCTTTGGTACAATTTATGCCTCCAACCTTGTTGGAGTACCCAGGAACACTTGTACCCAGTGCTACACATGGATTTTGTAGAGTTAGTGCAGTTATCAGTGCCAATCAAACAGAATCTAAACCCAGTTACTTCCATAAATGCAAAATAATTCTAAATAAATCTAAACCTGTTGTACTCTTTGTGATTCTGCTGGTAAAATTTACTGAATTCAACCAGACTTATGGGATTGGGTTGGTAAAACAGTGTTGGTGACACTGTGATCATGGACAAGACCTAAATTAGGGTGTAACCCACACTGCTGGTGCTTCTGGAACCTTATTACTGATTATGCGTCCATAATCAAAATTGGTTCTTATCAGAAATTCAGCCCAGATGCACCCAGCCCGTTATTTTCTGAGGTGGAAAGCAAGGGAGGAGTTTTCTGCCAAATTTCTGTACTCTAATGCAGCAGTGTCTCTGTACCTGACCCTGTCCTTGCTCCAGAGCCTTCCAGGCCAGCTCTTGTAGCTGTCCCGGCCCGTTTCAGCCTGGCCTCTCTCCAGCCCTCAGTCTATGACAAAGCCTTTTATCTGAGCAATTAGCAGATCAATTAAAAGGCAATGAATAAAACAGGGTTGATTTAATCCCTCCTCTGAACAGTGCCACCTCACCCTAAGCAGCACTTAGCTTGAATTTAGGGAAATGGATTGCAAAGCTGCGCTGGGATGAGAACCCCAGTCAGCCATGGTGGAGGTGCAAGCCCACAGGGATGACTCACATTTCCCAGCAGAGTCCAAGCACAATGGTGGAATGTCAAAGGCTTTCTAAGGAGTACCAGGCTGGCGCTGCTGGCAGCTCCACCCTTCAGTTTTTCCACAGGCTCGGTACAGCACGGCCGGCGGCAATAAAGCCCGGCTGAAAAGGGTGTTTGAAGCCACTACTGCACAGGGTGGAAAGTTGAGCTCTGTCTCAGTGCCTGTTCTATCTTTGGCCTTGGGGCTCACAGTGCCAGGAGCGGGTTGTGTGAGGTTACTTTACATTAAGGAGATGTGGTTTGGTGCTCCCATCTCCCTGCCCGGGCCTAGCCCAGCCCCTCAAGCACACGCAGCAGCCACCACTGCCTCACAATCACTACCAGCTTGGGCCAGATTTGGATAAATGGCTTGAACTCCATCCACTACAAATTCCTGAGTCATCCTGTTCTGCAATAAAAAACAAATTTCCAAGACGGAGGTCCAGTTCTTGTTTGCCCATGTATTTTAGACTTGGACCTATAGATGCAAAATTAAACAAATAGAATGTTTTATGGGTCACAGTGTTCTTTTAAGCCACGCACACTTGTGCTGGTTTCACCTGGGGTAGACTTATTTTTCTTCCCAGTGCTGGTGTGGGGCTGTGTTTTGGGCCTGATAATACAGAGATGGTTTTGTTGTTGCTGAGCAGGGCTCACACAGAGCCAAGGCCTTTCCTGCTTTTTGTGCTGTCAGGCTGGGGAGGAGACACAGCCAGGACAGGTGACCCCAGCTGACCAAAGGGACATCCCAGTGACATCCTGCTCAGGATATAAAGTGGGGGGGAGAAGGAGGAGGAGGGGACATTTGGAGTGATGGGTTTGTGTTCTCAAGTCACTGTGATGGGGATCCCTGCTCTCCTGGGGATGCTGAGCACCTGCCCATGGGAAAAAAATGAATTAATTTCTTCTTTTGCTTTGGCTTGTCTGCAGCTTTTGCTTTCCCCATTCAACTGTCTTTATCTCAACCCATGAGTTTTCCAGCTTCTGCCCTTTCAGTTCTTTCCCTGATCCCACTGATGTGGGAGTGAGTGAGGGGCTGTGTGGGGCTGGGCTGCTGGCTGGGATTAAACCATGACAACACTTCATAATTAATTTTATTTTGGCTCCTACAGGTATCAAGGAATTTCAGACCGAGTTTATCTGCTCATCTAACTATATCTAAACTCACATTTATAACTCAATTTCTCTTTATGAACATAACAAACTTACTAAAAGGTCCAATTTTTAAAACTAAATTAATTTTCCTATTTTTATATCATAGAACCTTATGTACAATAATTTCCAAGAAACACAATAGGTTTGTTATTGTAAAGTAAGAGACCATAGAGAGATATAGCACTACCAGAAACAACAAAACTTCCTATTTAAACAAGCTATTATACAGGGATAAATAATGCCAAAGTATGATTTTATCTTTACATCATATGGTGGAATACCTTATAATACTTTAATCAGGACACAACTCTTTTTTTAATTATTAATTTTCTGTTTGGCACCCAAGTAACAAAATCCACAGATTAAACACAAAGTGACCTCTCTTATCACTGGCTTCTGACAAAGACTTTAGGACACTGATACCTGCTGTATATTTAATTTTTTCGAAACCATCTCTCATAATTTTCTTGCTGTTTGAGAATCTAAGACATGTGTGTGCCTGGAACACTGACATTAATAAAAAGGTCAAATAAAAGTGCTTATAATGAGCCAACAAAGTTGGGATCTGAGCCAGACATTTATGGACTAGCTTTGGCATAAAAGGACACTTTCCACTCCTCTGAAAGCCAGATGGACTTGCTTGCTCTCCTCACCACTGCAGTCAGAATTCTTTGATGATCCTGAAGCTAGCAAATTACTTTTTAACCAATTATTCAGTTCCTCCTTTACATCTCTACCAGGAATTGGAGCACTGTGCTCTTCTGTCCCAGGCTTTATCTCAGATTTGCACAGGCAACACTCTCAACTACCTCTGGGAGAAGAATGCAGGACGGGACAATTCCAAAAAAGGCCTCCAGCCTCTCAACAGGAGCAGATGAGAAAATTACCAGCAACCCTCCTTGGTTTGGCACTCTAGAAAAGTTTGCTGGGGCAAGTAAAGTCTAGGAGAGAATGAGAGCAAATGCTGAGTAGACGGTGGAATTGGCACATTGACCTACAATATTAATGGAAATACTGCTGCATTAATTCTTCCTCTGTGGTTTAGACATTTTATTGGACAAACCCTGGCATTAATCTCCCTACGTATTTTTTCCTTCCTAGCTGGTGTATTTTAGTGGGATACTACAACAGAGTAAGGTATTACTCACACTAAGCCACTGCTTTGGATCTGTTTGGGAGGAGCTAAACCTGAACTGCGCAGTGACAGGAGAGGGGAGACACATCAGAAACGTGGCATCCAGAAGAGGATAAAGAATGGAACTTCCCAGCCCCGTGCCAAGATTCAGGAGCACTCTGATGAGGTGGTTCCCTCCCCACGGACACTTCAGATAATAAAACCTAAACGAATCCTTCTCGGTGCTCTTATCCCCCACATAAATTCACACCCTTGTTGCTGTTGGAACACTTTCCCTTTCCCTGAGAGATTTTCCAGGAGAAAGAACTGCTGTCCATAACTCAGGTTTTAAAGGACCAAACTACTGTGTGCAGAAAATAGCTGGGGCTCTGTCAATCCCAACTTCCCTGGCTCTCCAGGGCCCGCCTGGCAACCAGACTGGAGGGAGGTGTCACAGGTGTTTGCTGCCTTTGGGACAAAAACTGTGATTCTAAGAATGTGGGATTTCTCTGGGCTTTCTGTCTTCCTGACAGACAAGAAAACAGTTGGGGTTTTTTGGGTTTTTTTGGGTTTTTTTTTTTTGAGGTCTGCTGGCCATAGAAATCTAGACACTAGAGATAAAGGTAATATCTAAATATAATGTGAAAAAAGTGCCTGTTTTACTTGCATAAGATACCAAAAGAATAGTGTCAAAATGCCCAGTCTTGTGCTTTTTTCTCTCTAATGCTGTGGATTAGAGACTTTTTCAATAACCATCATCATCATCATCCAGATTTCAGTTTACATGAGTACAAAACTGAAGCTACTGTGTCACTGTCAGAGGAGCTGTATGATGTGGAATATATACAGGGTGACCAATCTGCTTTAGAGATTATTTTAAATTAACTTTCATTATCTTAGGATACTAAACCTAACTGAAGGTGGAAAAACTGTTTAACATAAGTATTTCTTTAAAAATTACCTTTTTCCAATAAGTATTACCACTATCCTAATAATACTGCTCAGACACACTGGAATTCCTAACACAGATGTTTCCATCAGCTTCAATCCCATTTCTTGCAGCCTTATCCAGTACTACTGAATAAAGATAATTTTCCTTTTATTTTGTAGAAATGAGAGATAGTCTTGGTAAAGACTTTGGGAACTTTTAGGAACACACATTCTCTAGAGTTTGGAT
Organism: Cettia cetti; assembly: GCA_013401135.1. Lineage (NCBI taxonomy): Eukaryota > Metazoa > Chordata > Aves > Passeriformes > Sylviidae > Cettia > Cettia cetti. Next base: position 8,637 of record VZUI01044618.1, on the reverse strand, counting down.
TTGAGTAACCCAGGGAGGAGGATGAGAATTTCCCTGTGAGCTCAGCCTTTGATGTTTGGAGACCAACACTTAGGAAGCTACTCAGGGCTTGGTATTTTCCCAACATTCCCAAGTTTCCAGTTGATAGGTCTCCCAATCTGGAGCTCCAAAGCTCCTGCCTCAACTGGAATTTTGCAATTTCTATGTTCTTGTGTCTGTGTCACACAGAATGATGAAGAGCTGGAAGCCACCAAGTTCAAACTTCTAGCTTTGTGTTATACCAAAAATAAAAAAGTTTCCATTCCTGGAAGATTTGAATTCTCCAGATTTACCTGTTTGGCTGATTATACTCAACAAATGTTCTCATTCTGGCAGGATGTCAGATTTTCCAAAGTGCAGAAATTCTCATAAGTCCCACAAAAGAACACCCATCTCTGTCAATCCCTTAAGTGCCAGTAAGCAGTTGGAACACTAGCCAAGGGAAAACCCCTCAGAATCTACATCAGAAAATTAATTCCAAGGGAAGAAGCAGATCCAAAACTCAATCTTTCTAATGCTTTTGAGGAGCCCATGAATGAAACTTTTCAATCCTTGATGTATTTAGGCCTGCACTGACAGTTTAAGAGATTAAATCCCTATTAAAAGAAATTAAACATCAATAAACTCTTGTTTTGCAACTCCAAAGAACAGATTTCCTTTGGGATTCATTTTGAACTTGAAGTGATATTGAAAGGTAGGATGCCTTAAAACTGTCTGAACTAAAGACAATTTCTTTTCTTTCCACATGATAAAGAGCCTAAACTCAGTTTAGTGGTGAGTGAGCCTTTACATGTGACCTACAAATCCCAGAAAGACAAAATGGAAATGCTGACAGAACAGTATTTGAGTAGAACAACTTCTTTTTTTTTGACAATTTGGCATCTTTATAAAAATCGGTTTTGTTTTTTTATGAACTCACACAAATGTCAGCCTGCAATTTTCTCCTTGCCAGTTATTTTCCTGGTGTACAGGAACACAGCTCGTTTTATGTTAAGTTTTTTCTAGAAATATTTTTTTTACTGAATAAAATAACATGATTTAAACAATAACACTATCCCTATGTTTTATGCTCAGGGATATGGATTTGAAGCTTAGATAACCTAGATACAAATGGATGGAAGCACATTTATTAATGTGAATTATTTACTGCAACAAGCAAACAAGCAAACAAAATCCATCTCCCTACTAAATTAAATTAAATTAAATTAAATTAAATTAAATTAAATTAAATTAAATTCTCTACAAAATGTAAGACTCCAAAGAGGAGAGAGGTGACATTGTGAAAGACTGAAATATTGATATATATATATATACATATAAAAACCAACCATTCAGGGTTGTTTCACTCTATTCTGCCCCAGGGGATCTACATTAACTGGGTCATCATTGCCTTCCTCCTATAAATCCATGGGTTTATCTTCAGTCTGAAATGGGAATCCATTGGAAGGAGATTCCCTATGAGCTGTGACTGCCAACACATGAAAGTGCTGAAGGTGAAGCTATCATTTGAAAATAAACTAGAAGGAAATAGGAAAAGATGTTTCTATGTTTCTGTTACAAAATTTCCAGTGGTTTGTTTGTTGTTTGCTTGTTGGTGGTTTTGTTTTTCCCTTAAAATAGAAAGTATTTTTGGTATGTTTTGATCCTTATTTAGCAAACACTTTTGATTAAAGCAATGCTGTGTTTTGACCTCGTCTTTCTGGGTCATTCATTGCCTGTGTGGGAGATTTGCATGCATAATGTAGCCCCTGGTTCAGGAGCTGGGAAATACAAAATGTGTCCTCACTTATTCCAAATAACTGGTGTTCCTAGTAACATGTTGGTCCAGAAGTTTTATCTTTCAGCACTTAAATTAAAAAATCGTCCTCAAAATTAACAGAAATTAGTGATCAAGAAGAAACAAGCCAAGTGAGCTCACTGGACTAACAAAATAATTTCATGGGGTTTCATTGTTTTCTGTAGAAGACACCAGGATATAACAATGTGTAATTTGTAACGATAAAATTGATGAGGACCAAACAGATCAACTCAGAGTGTGAAGAAATACTCCACATGCCAAAACAGTTCAGTGAAGACACACAGCATTATCACAGGCATAAAATGAAAGTTGAAATAAATCTTTGCAAAGTTTGCTCTTGCCAAATAAAATGTAATTGTCTTTCATTTTGACATCAAAGGCATAAATCATAATTTAAAATAATCACATTGTCTTTTGAAGTCTTATTAAAATCAGGCATTGCCCCAGTGTGCATATCCTACTTCTGTAAGGAAATATTTTAATTTTACTTGTAGCCATAAAAAGAATTCTTTCTGCTTTTTAGATAAAATTTCTTTTCTTAAAGTTGACAGGTCAAAAGACCTGGACATCAAAGGAAAATAGAAATGTTTTATTTCTGACTTATTCTAGTCAGTTTCTTTATTTGAAGCTTTCCGAGGCCTTGAATATGTCACTGAGAGGCTGAGAGGTCAACCAGAAACAAAAAAAAAAAAAAAAAAAAAAAAAAAAAAAAAAAAAAAAAAAAAAAAAAAAAGAGCTCATAAAAAGGAAGTCTATAAATGAAAAGCTTGAGAATCAAAAGGGAAAAATAGGAGGGATTAGCAAAGAGGAAACATGCAGAAGATCTTTCCAAAATCTTTTACATAAACTGCCTTGACCACTCCTTTAAAAACCTGCTTGTTATGGCTGGCAGTTCCCTGCTTCCTCTGGCTTCCTGCACTTCCAGAGATCTGGGAAGAGACAGAGCACTGTGTGCCTGACCAGGCAATGGGTGCCTGAGCTCTTCAAGGGAAGCAGGAGCTTGGAGTGGGAGGCAGCAGCTCCCAGATCCTCCAGGATTCCTACTCCCATAAACCCCAAACAAAGCAGGAGTTCAGCAAAAGGGCTGGAATGCGAACAAAAGAATTTGGAGACAGGTATTTCTTCTAGAAAATGTGAAGCAAAGAGATTTTTCACCCAAGGGAAACCCTTCTGGGCAGGAGGAGAACTCTGAGTGCTCCACATCCACATGGGATCTTCTGTGGAATGCTTCCCACAGAACCCAGCACTCTCTGCAGAGCTTTTAAGAGGCATATGATACGACAACTGAAAGTTGCATCTGGGGATGCTCCTCCCATCAGGCGGGCCAGAAGCAGAAGTAAAATAACTCTCTGCTGACGTCAATGGGAGTCCTGCCACTGGCTGAGGCCAGGGCCAGGAGTTCACTCCAGGAATTTTTTCTCTCAGGTGATTTATTATAATTGCTTTTATCTGGCAGCTTCATAGTGAAGAACCCACTCTGTCCTTTTTCTATATGGCATTAGAGTGTGTTCTTGTTTAGAAACTGGAACATATGTCACAGCAAGACATTAAACACAGAGATGGGTGTTGAAATCACACCACTGTTTACTCTAATATGTGTTATTTACTCTTCTAATTGTGGTTGCTGCTGTTTGCATGAGAGGGTGTCCTGTGGATTTGCTGGAGATTTGTCTCTTCCTTTTGTGGTTCCTGCTCATCACCAACACTGGAGTAAGAGATACTCCCATTCACAGGGAGGTAACTATTGGAGCTGAGGATGAAGATATTTTTATTGTGTCCTAAAGGTAGAGTTGCATTGCTGTTTCTGAGAACAAAGACTCTGCTTGCCCTAGTAAAATACAAAAAGTAACAAGGTTAAAATGAACTTCTGGATGTGCTATCTAAACGTCATGAAACACAAATTCTCTCTACTAATAAAGCAAAAAACTCATATAAATACTCTGTGGAAAAGAACCAAATTGCAACTGAAATGGTTTGTGAGTTCTTAATTCCAGAATTTAATTTCAAAACTTGCTGTCAGCTGAAGAAGAAAAATTCTGAAAACATATTTAAGATGAGGGGAGCTGAACTGAAAATTCTCTTAGAATATTTATACCATTTTTCATCTTAATATATAAGAAAAAGTGACCCAGTATGTACCATGTTCATAATAGGAAAATCCAAATAAAAAAAGGTATTTTAGGACATATAGATTTGGATAGTAAAAAGTAATATTCCAACCTCATTGGGCACAAAAGGAAATAAGGCAGGCTGAGAATGACCTACTGTATTAACTTTCTTTCCAGGCAGAAATGGGAGGGAAAGGAAATGCAAACAGAAGATGAAAACCACGACTTGTTCTGCTGGGTTAACATTGGCTTCACACCAGTGGTGTCCCTTCTACAATGAGGTTTTCAACCAGTCTTTAGGGCAGATGTCAGGGTACCTCACTAAGGGACACAATGTTGCTGAAATGGTCAAAAGCTTCCTAGGAGAAACTAAATAGACAATGAAAAGAGAGTAGGGTTCAGCATGAGGTGGCACTACTTTCATGCCATCAACAGGTTTTTGAAATATGTGTAGTGTTTATCTCAAAGAAAGACAGGAAATATTTTAGGAATTTTTTTTTTTTTTTTTTTTTTTGTAATGGATGTTTTCCCTCCTTCAGGGGCACTCCTACAAGGTGAGTGGATGCACTTCCAGCTGCACCTGATTAACAGAAATACAAAATCTACTGGACCACTTGCAGAAAAGTCCAGGTTGGGAGATTACAAGATTCAAACTCAGGAATGCAAACACACAACATTCCCCAGCTCAAAATCCCAGAAGGCAGGCAAGGAGACCTGGGAATAACATGTAATGTATATATGGTTTATTCTTACAGATAAAAATACTTGCATGATTCACTGTGTTAGAACTGTACTGACCTATATTTCTACAAATAAAAAGCCAGATGGCTGAGCCAGGATCAGATTTCCAGATCTGAATTATTGTCAGTTACAAATAAGGAAGTTTAGCAAATAAATTCAATCCAGAAGCCCTTTTCATTACTTCTGCTTTGGATTAGGCACACCAAAACCAAGGCTCTTTGACTCCCAAGGAGAAACACAGATTTTCATCCCATTTCATGGGATAATGCTAAAAATTTACCATATATTTAAACACACAATGTACAGAAAACATATCACTACAGAAAAGCAATTATTGAAATCTTTTTACTTATCACGAAGAGACACCTAATAATGAGATTTGCCTGTCAGCTCTTTTCTTATTACACATATTTGGTTTCCTTATTAAAATAGATATATATATACACACAAAAACTAAAGAAGTCCATTTCTATTTCAAATACATTCTTTCAAGAAATAATTAAAAAAATAAAACTACAGAGAAGTTGTTTTACAGCATGATGTATCATTACCAGCAGAGTCAGCAAAAACATCCTTTACTCTTTTTTTTTGTGAAATTTGGAAATTTTTTTTGATTCAAACACATTTTGAAAATGAGAGCAGGGCTGGGCAAAGCAGAATTACAATAAAAAGGGCAAAAGCTGGTAACTGGCATCACAAATATTTTTTTTCAGGAACTGAATTTAAGGTCAGTTACAATATTTCCAATGCTTGCCTCTGTCTTCTGTTAGGGTAGTTTTAAAATGAAAATGAGGCCTAATACACTGACAAGGTGTATGCACTGAATAATTATTAAATGAATTCAACTGTTAAGTTTCCATCTTTCACAAAATATTTTGCACTGCCATCTCCATACAGACTTGGACATAGGCCTCAAAATGTCCTTGGCTCCAGAATGGCCCCCAATAAAGCCTGGAGCCAAAGGAGGCATTTTCTTGGCATTAGGTGGGACTGTCCCTGCCCATCCCAGAGAATGGGACCATAAACAGCACACAGTTTACAATTTTATACCATAAATGAATTAACTATTTACTCGATCCTTTGCAAAAGGAAAAGGGGTCTGAGAGAAGAGGTAGAGAAGCCAGGTGGCTCTTAGAGAAGAAGGGGTCATGGATGAACACAGGCAGCAAATCTCATATCTTCTTAAAATACTGAGATAATTCTATTGTATTGATATACAGAGCTGGTACATGCTGTCCTTTAGTCAAAGTCCAACATAAAGTGAACCAGAATGGTTAAAATAAAGATGTGTTATTCCTCCAGCTTAATTTATCCAGACTCCTGCAATAAACATCACCACAAGTGTATTCCTGACACTCTGCAAGTAAACAGAAAGCCTTGAACCTCCTCAGCGGATTCTTTTTTTGATATTAGTGCACTAGCTATTATCTTATAAGAGAGTTTCAAACAATCAGCTTTTATCTAGGCCTTCACTTAAAATGAAGACCGGAAAAAAAAAACAAACCAACTTAGTCAAACAGGCTGATTATATTAAAAAGCTGCAGTGTGGTTCTGCATCCAGTGAGCAAGGCACTGGATCAGTGGCAGAGTTAGTGCTGTTTATAAACAGCAAAGCTCTGTATACATTTCCTGTTATAAAAGATTGAAACAATCTGGAACCATTCTTTGCAGGAATAAAAAAAGAAAAAAGAAAGAAACAAAGGCAAGAATGTAACACTTCGAAGCATACTCAGTTTGGACTATTTCTGTAGTATTACCTCACTGCTGGGAAACCACTGCACTGTGGCCATTTACTGGAAAACTAAATGTATAGAACATGGGACACATAAAAATTTAATAAACTCAAGGTATAAGCAGGGAGCTGTGCTAAAATCAGGCTCCTAAGGATTTCAATTAAAGCCAACTAATTCAAATGCAGAACGAAAAAATGGTCTTGAGAATTTTCACTTTCTTGTCATGGTTACAGTCAGGTGAAAGTCTTCCAAGAGCTATCACTTAGATTTATTTGACTTGCTCAATCATTCATTTAATGTAATTAACAGATGGTTAACCTCAAATGTATTTAACGCAAATTTTACAGCTTAAAGTAAATCCAGTGCTCCGTGTTTATTTGTTTTGAAGCCCAAACTGTGAGAGAAGGAACAGTTCCAGTGAATATTAAAATCAGTGACATTCTTCTGGTGACTGAAAAGAAGGTTGATTGAGGCCAGCCAATCTCAGATGATGCAATTTAACTCCTGTGCTTTGGAGAACCAGGGACTGGGATGCTTGGTAGGTCCTCAGCTCCTTTCCCTAAAGAAGAGGGCAGTTCCAGAATAGAGTTTGGCAGGAAGGCTGCATGGACACAAATAGCTAATTCATGAAATTACAAATAGCAGCTGAGTCATGAAATGCAGCACAGCAAAAGGAGGCCTCTCCCAACATCAACCACCTATTCAAAAAGTCAGATTAAGCTTCAAATCTCTCTTCTCTTCACCCCAAACCTCATTTGATCTTGTCTGTTCCAGCACTACAGTAAATATAATAAAAAATGTCTTCGTGGAAATACGTATTCCGCAGGAGTACATTGTATAAGTTGACTTTAGAGCCTGATATTTCTCATATAACTTCAGCCTTACCATTCTTCTGCTCAGGAGGTGGGAGAGTGCTTAATGGCATGACTTCTGACACGTTATTGCTGTCAGCTCACATTTAATTAGCAAATAAATAGGAGATACAAGCACCAGCTTGAACCTCTGTTAGCAGCAACAGCTTCCTAAACAAAGATGACAGCTGAGTGGCGACATGGAAGCAACAGTGCCACTTCAGTGGCGTAAGGAGAGGGTGACAGAGCAGCTCTGATGAGCCCAAACTGAGGCTGCTGCTGGAACACATTCCTAGAGACGCAAATGAAAGTGTCCTATTTGCTACTGATGTGTTTTGAAAGTGAATATATGATAAAAAAAGATGACTGAAAACTAAAAATCGACGGATAAACAGGTAATGAATGACGCGCGTGGCACCTCGTCAGCTCTGAGCCAACTCTTACCTCGCCGTTCCACTCTTGAGCACGACGACGCTTCTGCCTCGCCGTCCCACGGCTTCTGCCAATGGAGAACGACGATGCACTCAGGCCTGAGAAACTCCCGGGCATGAAGGGAACCGCCACCCAAGCGCCCCACATGGAGACCCTCAGACAGCCCCACCCAGACCCACCAGCAGCCCCAAAGCCTCCAAGTTCAGCTGGACTCACCATCGCGACGTCCGGTGCAGTCCCACACCGTGCTGGGTGCCAGGCCAGGCCCTCTGGGCAAATGAAGCTGGGCACGCAAAGCAGCGGGCAAGAGGCTGCACCCCCGCTTACAGGGGGCTCAAGCCGCTGCCTGGACTGCAAAGTGCCCGGGGCTCCAGAGCACTGGCCCCTGACTTACAGGGCGGCCCTGGTCCCCAAGGCCTACGGAGGCTCCTTCTCTCCGATTCCGGGGCGCTCCCCGCTAACGGGGCGGGCGCCGCACGCAGGCTGCCAACTGAAGGGAGCACAAAGGCTCCCAGACCCGCAGCCTGCTTACAGGCCGGTCCACGCCCAGGGGGCCACGGAGCTCGGCCTTCCCCCACGGCAACAGGAACCAGGCTCTACACGCAGGCTGCCGAGCTCACGGCCTAAAGCCGAGGGGCCGGGAGAGCCCAGCCCCGAGGACAGGGAGGGCACGCGCCCGGCCCCGTGACTCCTGGCCCCGCGCCTCTGAAAGGCCGGGGCCAGGGATACCCGCCTGATTACAGGGGGTCCCTCCAACCGCCCGCCGAGGCCAGGGGACGCACACAACCCCACTTACGGGGCCGTCCCTGCAGCCCGGCACCCCCCAACAAGCACCGCGGAGCACGGGCTCCGGCCCGCGCCCCACTTAGGGGCCGGCCAGAGCCCGGCCGCGGCGCAGCACGGCAGCAAGGCCGTCGGGCAGGAGCCCCGGGAGCCTCCTCAGCAAGGCCACCAGC
>VZUI01044615.1:0-31800 GCA_013401135.1 Cettia cetti | reverse complement strand
GGAAGGGAAGGGAAGGGAAGGGAAGGGAAGGGAAGGGAAGGGAAGGGAAGGGAAGGGAAGGGAAGGGAAGGGAATCTATATCATGAATCAATTAGTCTGGTAAAACTGAATACTAAACATCAGAGTTTACAGCCATTTTATATTTCCCGTACCCTCATCTGAGCAGAGAAAGGACATGTTGGTTGAAAGCTCATGGAGAAAAACAAAGTTATTTGAAAGACATTACCAGCAGTAAAATCCCTTCTTGGTCTGAAAATGAGAATTTATTTCCACTAAGAATACCCTTAATTTTATCTAGAGATCATTGTGCAGAATCTGGGGCAAATGTAACATACTTCTGTAAGAAAGACCTTGAAACCTAAACCCACATATATAAGTTAACAGGCTGCAGTTAGAAATCTGTTATAATTAAGAGCTGGTTGAGGAAGACAGTTCAGGTTTATAGGCTGAGACTTATCTTGAAACACCTTGGAAAATATGCCATATGCATCAAATGGCAGTAGAAATAATGGTATGTTTACTTACAAAAAGTCCCTGGTTCTCTGGGACTTATTGGGCACTTCAGAAAAACAGAACAGAACATTTCTATATAAGCACAGTAAATTATCATCTTTATTGTTCCACCAGCATTTTTCTCTCCTTTACCTGGTCTTAATCCACACTGTGCATTAATTAATCACCATTATATAAAACTTACGTCCTAAATCACATTGCAGAGTACTTAGGATTCAGCCCATTGGTTAGTAATTAACCTACCTTGCCTTTAGCCATAAACCTTTACATTGCAGCCCTGCTTTTGATATATGAATCAACAAGTCTGAAAGTCTTAAACTCTGTTCAGATTAATAGCTGACCAACTATAAGACAGATTTTTTCCATTTAAAAACACCTCTTACTCATTGAAACTTACTGCTTTCTCAAAGATAGGTTAATGTGACACATAACTGTGACTTAAAGTACCATGAAATTTAAGATTTTACACACTAATGACAGTGATTGGATTCCTATTGATTTGCCACCACTTGCAAGTTGGTATGTTCTGTATATTCCTGCCAGGAAAGCTCTGCAGGTTCCTGCTGATCAGTTAGGGTAGTTCAAGGCAACCATCTGCATTTCCTGTTTGCCTCTGTGGGTACAACTTGTCAGTTTAAGAAAGAACAGGGCACCAACCATGTACATTACATCCTTTCATGGTAAACAAGACTCATGTTCTCACTCACAACATGCCTCAGCCATCCCTCTGGACTCTGAGAACCTTTGGGAGCACCTTTGGGCTTGCAGGATATAGGTATTACTGAGACCAAGTAAGGTTCAGGTTGGACCATTTCCGTTCTGCCTTGCCACAAATCTGCTCACTGCATTTGCACTGTTCCTCCTTCACCTATGACAGAGTTCCTACCAGGCTCTTGCTTCTTACTTCCTTTCCAGAAACCTCACACTTCTGGTAGCACAAGAAGTTCTTCCTTCCTTCCTTTTCAACACTGGGCTGACCTTCCCCAAGAGAGGCTGAGCCAATTTTGCTGGTAATTTATACTCATTCTGTGGATTGGCAGTCTGCAAGCAGCACCTGACCGATTTTCATGAGGCAGTGATGATGGAAGCAGACAGAGCTGCATATGGAAATACTGGCAGCAGATTTCAGGAATAATCATACCTGTTTATGCAGTGGGGGTGAGAACTGAAATGGAAATTATATTTTCTCTAGGCCACTTTTTTTTTGTCCCATCCCTTTGTTGCAAAATAGAATTCTGGTCTTTGGAAGTACTGGCTAAACAAAAACAAAAACAAAACAAAACAAAAAAAAAAAAAAAAAAAAGGGGAGGAAGGGGAGNNNNAAAAAAAAAAAAAAAAAAAAAAAAAAAAAAAAAAAAAAAAAAAAAAAAAGGGGAGGAAGGGGAGAGGAAGAGAGGGAGAGGGAGAGGAGGAAGGAGAGACAGAGGGAAAGGATTAGGGAAAATAAGTGGAACTTCAGCTCAAGGCACTACATAGATGTTACAGTAGCAATCCTTAAATAAAAGAAAAACAAAGTATAATCACCAATCTTATTATATTTCTGAAACAAGTAAGTTTGGGGACTTAACTGGATCTGAATGAAACGCCCCTCTCTTTCTTTATTAGTAAAACTTCAGAAAGAGATCTGTGGCCTACTTAAATTACTAAAATTTGAATTGCATTTAATTCCCAGTTGATTACAAGCAATTGATTTGGTTTCATCATAAGGAAATTAGTAAGATTAATGGGAGGGGGGGAGAGCATATGGAAAGATTTCTTGGCTCCTTCACAAACACTGGAGGGAAATAAGGACATAACAGCCTATAAGCAGTTACTATCTTATCAAATTTCTCCTAAAGTGAAATATTTTAAGAAAAAAATAACTGCTTGCATAACTAGGGACATTTCCGCAAAAACAGAATGACCTTAAAACAAGATTGTGCCTAAGATTATTTATTTGACTATATTCCTTTAAAAGAAAAAATCTCATGCTATGAAATAGGAGTTCATTAGATCCTTGCTTAGATAAGCTCTTTTGGACTCTTTATTGATATTTTTTACCTCCCACAGCCTCATTAACAGACTGGCAAGGTTCTTGCTTATTTTTCTCATTCCTTGTGGAATACATAGATTTCAGATCGTTTTTATCCTTTACTTAACTTATTTTCTATGCTAGATTTTTTTTTTCCCACACACTTAAAAAGCTAGAAAAATGCACCACCTCAGATTTAATTTAAAATAATTACTTTCAGTATGATTAATAAAAGAGTACATTACTGACATGTGGAGGTGGTTTTATTTATTTGATATTCTTTGTCTGACCAGCAGTAGCATAATAGCAGGAATATTAAAAAGCAACAGGGAACTGACATCATCCCACTCTTACAGGACAAGTATTCTTATGGAAAAAAGGGAAACTTTCCATGAAGGGAAAGCATGTTCTTGGCAGGGCCTTGAGCTGTGACTCAGGGTATCAAAAGTCATTTTCCCGTTCCATCACAGATTTTCTCCATTATCTTGCAGAAGATTGCTTAAGCTGTGTGTCTGAGCAAAAGTTAAAAATACCTTCCTTCCTTCCTTCCTTCCTTCCTTTGACTGCTGTCATGGCTATTTATCACATGCTCTTCAAGGGAAAATCTATTTCATCTCTCTGCGCATGTCTCTGCAGGGAGGGACTAAGCTGCCAGGGAGGCAGACACAGCTTGCCATGCTCCCTCTGCCCATCTCAAGGGGAAGACAATATCCAGAATGATCACTGCAGTGCCTTACGGTAGATTTTGGAGCTGAGTCCGTACAGATTCCTGACAGTTGGAGCACTTAAACAACGAACCAATGAGACTCATAGAGAAGTTATTGTCCTCTATATTGTGACAAGTCAGTCTAATACATTTTTCCAAAACACCACTTGGGGAAAAAACCCAATGATTAATTATTAGGAAGCTATGCCTAGTTATATAAAGATATAGATTTAGCTATGCATAAATATATGTTTCTCAAATGCAGGCTCATTTTTACTGTTAATTTCACAAGTTGAAATGAATGATTGCTTGCTCTAATGGTTAAGCTTATATTCAGAATTTTCCAATTTAAATTAAATACAAACACACACAGTTAAACAATTAGTCAGAAATACTACATTTGCTTGGTCTTTTTACAGTGCCCACTAAAGGACATGTCTTTGCAAAATATATGGAATTTCACAGGGCACGGGATATTCTAAATATGAAACTGAAAAATAAGCTTAAAAAATAGTTCTAGCTTAAAAGCCTTTATTTTTTTGGTAAAGGTTAATCTCCATTCTACTCTCTGTACTCTAACAGTACATAAGCCAGAAAGGCAAAGTGTGATTAGAATCAGACTAAAACAACTACCTTTACATGTGTACACAAGTGTCTGCGTATACACAAGGTGTCCAAGTTCCTACTATGGTCAAGGGAGATCTACCCGGTTGAGTTAGTGATGACTCAGGATTAGTTCAAATCACTTACACATCTGAATTTGGTTAGATAAATAGATAAATTTTAAAATTCATTAGCTGTACTGATTAGGTTTCCAATAATCTGACCCTAATTCTGCCCTTTTTATCTCCAGTTGATGCAGTGTATGTTCTGTTAGTGAAAACTGATATCTTACAATCATCTGGGTACCAATGAGTTACACCAAACAGTTTGGGTAGCCTTGTAATAAGCAGCCCTGCAAGGCTCTACTTCATAGGTGAGCTGCACCTGTCGCAGCTGTTTATGTTTTGAAAAAGTTAAACTTATAGTTACACCTCTAGGGCTAGGGAAGCTTTGAAATGGTTGATTCAATGGTTGATGGCTCAGGGGCAAGGTCTACACACAGAAAACAGAATAGTGCCCATAAAATCCTACCCTGGGTGCTGCAAAATGATTATCCAAGAGAAAATAAGGATTCAGTACTGCAGCTACATGCAACATCAAATCACAAGTCTTGCCCAAAAGGTGTCAGAAGTATCACCTCGGCCTCTCCTCCCTGACCAATGCTTTATCCAAGTCACTAGCATGAGCACAGTGTGGCCCCTACCTGGCTGGCTGTCAAATGTGCCTCAATCATCCCTGGGCAATGGCCTCAGTATTTAGTCTCTTAGGCTGGCATGGTGATAGCTGAATGTCAGCAGAACACCAAAATCACTGCCCTTTTTTTCCATATTGTTACCTGTTCTTGTGGGCCAATAGAGAGATGGGATGTTCAGCACACAGTTTGGTAGAAATGGGCAAACTGTAAATGAAACTGCTGGGGACTTTCATAAACTGTGCTGTGAGAAAAGTATCACCGGCTGTGTAAAATTATTTTAATGTTGTCAACAATAAACTGTTCATACACTTTGCAACTTCCACATGAAACATCCTCAGCCAATCTCCAAACAAGAAAACGTAAGTTGATATTCTTAGAAGATGTAGGAAATGGAGAGATACTTTCTAGTGTGAGTTTCGCCACTGCTTTTCATAAGAAAAAATCATAAAGGCCCAATAATCAGGTGGACATGAAGGAAAGCATTGAATAACAAGTTTAAGGATTAAAGAGCCTAGAAGACCACAAATCCAATAATTGTTTCTTACAACTTGATGTTTTCCTTGGCATGCTTACAGAGTTACTGTGGTCTCCTACTGAACATTCAAAGCCTGAGCACTCCCCATCTGTTGCTGATAGCTGGGGTCCCAACTGTTCACATTTTCAGGAATGTGCCAAAGCACTGAGTCACTCTTTTATTATTTTCAGCATACTGTTTTCAAAAGTGTTTAGGACACTCAGTCTCACAAAGTCATTGGTGAGGCAAATTCTTGATACCGGTGAAGATTTTAAGAGGGAAGTTTGTGGAGGTTTACTGTGGTTATTTATCTTTGCAGGAAGAGATAGGGCTATGTGTAAGTCAGGTTCATAAAATATATGTTTCTACTCTTTATAATTAATTAATTTAATCTTGCCAAGCAACTAGTCATAAACTTACTTCTCATTTCACTCATTTGTCTCAGGAAATGGTCTTTTAGGACTATCATGGAATATTGTAATTTATATTAATTATATGTTTATGATTCCAACAACTGTTTGTTCTTCAGTACATTACTCAGTCTCTTACAGCATTTTTTGGGTCTGTTTATTACAGTGCTCCTTAAAGTCTACTTTCTTTCAAACTGGCACGTAGTAACAGGTGTCTCACCTAAAGTTTACCTGCAAGATCCAATATCCAATACAGAGACATATAATCCAGGGAAAAATATACACTTTTTAAAGTATTCAATAGCACCCATATCATCATAACTCATTAATACCTCAAAAATAATATGAATCAAAGTCAGATATATATGATGAGATAAAGTGAGAAGCATCTTACAGGAAATCTTTCTTCATTTTAAAAGAGATTGGAATTTATTCCCTTTTAATCCAGGCCAGGCTAACACTACTCTATGCATAGACATAAAAAACATTTTTACTTGTTTTCATCTTCCTTGCACCAAGAAAGAAAAAGGCTGTCATCCTATATGGTACAATTTAAACGTAATATGGACATCCAACCAAAAGTTGAAGATAGAATAAGCCATACGACACTTTATCCAAATCAACAGGCAGTCGCAGCTTGGATGTGCACTGTGCAAAAAAAGAGATACAAGGTTTCTAGATCCCAGCTGGCTCTTGCAGTGCCAATTTGGATTTGGCTTTACTGCACTTCAGAAGGTAACTCTATACATACAACCTTGAATAGTGGGGTGGAAATACCTGATTTTAATAATATTTATGCTTCATTATCATAGTATGTACAAACTTTAGTCTTTAATTAAATAAATACGTTTGTGGGTTTTTTTGTAACTGAAGAACTGACATTAGTACAGCAGATCTGAAATTAGTGCATAACTCCAGCTACTGGCCTATCACATGATACTTCTCCTCATCATATAACTTTACAAGAAAAATTCAGTTTTACTTGACAATATGAAGTATTCTAGGTAGTCTGGTAAAGGCTATCAAGTATGATTTCTTTTGACTATGAAGCTTTTCCAATCATTACAGTCAAACAAACTATTTCATCCATGGAACATGGTCCTCAGAACGTGAAGCACTTACAAATCTATTACTTTATGAGAGTAACAGCATTGTAGCCAAGAATGTTATTAGAAATATGCCAGTATGTCTTGGGTTTGCCGGTTTCCCGAGATTTGGGTGGTTTAGAGTCCTTTGCCCTCTGGAAAGCCCCAAGCCAGACACAGGAACAACACGGAGTCTTCAAATGTTCAGTTTTCATGGTTTTTTGTGTTGTTTATTATTTCTTATCATTTCTTTCTGCTCTGAACCTGGCCAAGGTCCTCACAGCACGGGCATCAGGCGAGGACTCCCCCCCATACGGGGGCTCGTCATCTTTTATACAGATTATTACGTGTCTATTATTTACCATTTCACACCAATATCTACTAGCTATACTAAACAGGTCACTTCTACACTGACCCAATCCCTCTAAAGCTACTTTGTGCCACCGTCACAGCAGAAGATGGAGACGAAGAGGAAGACCCCAGGGCACCGCCCCAATTCCTCCATCTTGTCCCCATTCACCCCTATTCTAAGAACCAAAATGTGAGGAACTACACTAATTTTTATTACCCTTTGTGGCTTGTAATTCCTCTCTCAGCGTTGGAAGTCTTTCCCATGGACTAAAATCGAAGCCATTGTCCTTCTGGGCACTCTACCAGGGTCTCCAACCCCCCTGTACAGATCCCAGACTCCCCTGTACAGGTTTCAAACCCCCCTGTACAGGTCTCAAACCTTGTTGTTTACATTTCTGTCTGTCCAGGGTATTCAAAGGAATGCCCTGGACTCCAACAAGTATGCACATCTGTAGAATTTGTCACAAACTCTACAAGCAATCCTACTCTTCTCCAAAATATTCTACTGGCAATCAAAATTGGTGCCAATAGCTTCATGTCACAGGCCTGCCTCAGTCCTTTGCCACAGACAATGTGCCACATGTCCTTGTTTGACAAGGTTTCTGTCTAAAATGATATGATTGTGGCCTTCCATTTGCATCAAGATACATCTAGTCCATGCGATCCATGAGAATTCATGTGACAGAAAAAACAAAAAACAATAAAACAACGGTCAAAACATACAGGACTAGAACGGTAAAGATGCAACAAGGTGGTGAGTAACAACACAGTGGGCATGCACTTTAAAGCAGTTACTGTCATAGCACGACATGAACAGCATATGGAACAAGCAAGATTTTAAAATTAACACCCATCCATCCCCTCAAGTGTAGGACTTGGGAGGTCAAAGGCTGCTTCCATATATTGCAGGGGAAAGAATAACTTCTTGACATTACCATATTTCTTTCACATCTTTACCCCATCAACTAAAGTTGAGTGAAAACTACTGATGAGGCCGCACAAATAGTGCGTTACCCTGAATAACACACCATAATTTTGGTACTGTCTGCCACTGCCCAAAGCAAAAAAAAAAAAATTTAAAAAAAAAGTTTTATCTATGTTACCTTAGTTACTTTCATTGATTTAGTTTTCTAAATAAAGTAATAAAGAATATCTTTCTGCAGATTCTTCTTTGTTTCTCAGCAGTGATGCCAAAATGATTTTTGCTTTTATATTTCCTTCATACATATTCATAGCTTTGCAGACTACTTTTGTATAGTTATGTAGTTCCTAGCTAACTCCAGTACTTTTCCTGCCTTGACAGGCAGAATAACAAAACACATTCCAAAGGCTCCTCTCCTGTCTTGCCTGATCTGGGAAGGTTAAAACCAGCTTCTTGAGACACTCTCTCATAAACAAAGAACAGCTAGTACAGCTAGTAGCAAGAAAGAGAGGGTTCCAGAAGATGTGTAACCAAGGCAGGGAATTACCTCAGTACTTGTGCTTCTAATTGGAAATTCTTTTTGTGGCGGCACGGATTTGTCCAAGTTATGGCTTTGTTATGTATGAAGTTCAGTTCCATGTACCCTGATGGTTGGTTCTTTGTTCCCCTGTGCCTCCCCAGTTGGTTTGCCCCAATGATCCTCCCTCCTCCCATCCATCATTGTTATCCCTACCCCCTGGTCCTGTCACTTAAGCCCAGGTCTTGCCCTTCTATCTGGAAAGTTCTTGGCAAATTGTCGAGTGATTGGACCAAACCCTGGAAATTCCCCTCTCCCATCCTGGGATTGGTTCCCATGTTGACTGTCACCCCTTGAACCCCGCCTAAGCCTTCTCCCAATTGGTTGTAAGCTCTCCCCACCCCTGAGATCCACCTCCCTTTATAAGTTGTTGTACTCCTTTGTTCTTGGCTGTTTCTCGTTTGCCCTCTTTGAGTAATAAACTGTCTGTGGTCACTGCTGAGATCGAGTCCTCCTTTCTTCTCCTCTCAAAGCTGCTCTCCCTCAGGCTCAGTAGGCAAAGGATCCACCCCGCAGGCGGTGGGTTACTGCACGGCCTGTTGCAGTCGTGACCGCAGGCTCGGAGCTGCCGGTGGTACACCCCTGCTCGGCCACATCTTTTCAATTATACTTATTTTCTACACTTATAAAACTGTATTCGCCCTATGTGGCGCAGACACTTTTCCATATCTGGCCCTGGAGTCCTCCAATTAATGAACAGATTTTATATTACCTCCTATACTAATATTGTCTCGAAAGCATGTGTTTTATTTCTAGGTCTTTAAGGTCTTTAGGGAATATTTCTATGCATGACACAAAATTACATGGCAGGAATTTTGCTTGGACCTTCTACTAAAATGCTGTTTGTCTTGACTCTTTGACCAAATAGGGACACAGCCTAAATCTTCAGGGTGACATACCTACCCAAGCGAAAGAGTGGGAATAGGGGAATGAGGAAACAGGGAAGTCACCATTCAGAAGTGAGAGAGAAGGGCTTCAAACCAACAGGAGTTTCTGTTCCATACCCCAGAGGGGCCACTACCCTGTACTTTAGGTAATCAGGTTTCAATTCCTCATAATCCATCAAGACCTTCAGCTGGTACATAAACATAGCGTCGTTGGATTCAGAGACAAGGCAATTTATCCAACCAAGGATCTGGCTTAAATTCAACAGAGAGGAGGTTTTAAACATATCCTCTGATGGTATAACTAGATACCACATAACTAGAAGAGTCAACTCCTTTGCTCTAAATTGAAACTGTTCTGCTGCATAGTGGAGAGAGAGCACTGCCTTTGTTCCAGGACAAATGCAGACCTGGATGCAGTATTCTAATTCTAACTTGTTTTGCACAAATTTCTGGGTTTGGAGGTCATGTCTAATTGCCAGTCTCATGTGCATGTAAGGGAAAGATATTTTAGTCATAATTAGTATAAATAATTACAGGTACACAAAAAGGTAAAACTCAAAAATATCTCCCAAGAAAGCACTCTTTGTGCCATGTGTTTCTGTGCACCAAATTGGTTTTCAGTCCACACAACCTCTTTCATTTTTCCAATTATGAACCTCAGCCTAATTTGGAGTAAACATAAACAGCAGGTGAAGATGCAAAAAGGGCACTTGCTTCTGACAAATATTGTGAATCTCCATTTTATTTTTAATACTGAACCATAATCTGCACAGATGATAAAGTAATTAAAGCATAATGGATGTAGGGTAAATTATAATGACTTATATGGCTTAGGAGAAAGATGCTTCAGAGTAATGTATTAATGCCTGAGAACAGAAAATAGTCATTATGCATTACCAGGCCACTGACAGATGGCTACAAATTATAAACTGTTAAGGAATTTTTAAACAATTGGACACAGTGATCTTCATAAAAGAACCAACAAGAAAATTCTTTATCATAATTAAAACAAGGGCAAGCTTGTGACTTAAACTGCACAATATGATTGTCTAGGTGTGGGGAAAAAATCATCTTCTGTCAAAACACTGAATCTCTTCCTAAATGCGATCCTCTGGATACTCAAGAATATAGCAGTTGCTTTAGGTTAATCCCTGTCATGGTGGCCATTAAATTTCAGATTAGTTTTAAACATCCATCCCATTTCTTAAACCCTACAATGACTCAGAGCAAACAGCCTGTGACAAACCACCAGTGCAAGAGACAAAACCTGGGGACAGCCCATGTGTGTCATGCTGGCACTGCTGTTGCTTCTATGCCCTTGTGCAGACTGAGAGGTGCCCATATCCGACTCTGAATCCATCCTCTGAGAGGAGGCTTGTAGAATAAGCACAGAAGAATTAGTTTAGCAAGCCTAATGGTGGAATAAAGGCTTGGGAAGTGGACAAGGAGTCAATTCTACTCTTCGATCTTAATCATTTAAAAGCTATGGCTACATGAAGAGCTCCACAAAATGGTTTCAGATATGCATAATTTGCCCTAATAAATGTTGTAGTGTTTTATTAGTAATTCTTAGAGTAGAACTCCACTGTAATGTAATATTACAGTCTTCATTATATAATCTTGTCTAGTAAAATTCAGCTGACAATTCTATTTCATTTTTTTTCCCTTTGGCACCTTGTTTAGATTTCCATCTTAAGATACACTTTGGCAGAAATCTTCCTCACACAGAACATCCCATTTAAAAATTAATACCTTGATGGCTCTGCTAATCAAACCTGGAAGAGTTTACATTAGTGTTTTAAAACCAGAGTGCATGGTTCATTAAAACCCAGCTTCACCGAGCTTAAAAGAGAGGTGAATGTAAACGGACAAAATGGAGACTGAACTGCTATTACTTTTATTTCTTCTCTACGCCTACAGAATCAGATTCATTTACACTGCAACCTTTAAACCTGACCTTTTGAATTTGGTCCACTACATGAAATAACAAAGTTATTTCTGCTGGTGTATATACTCCCATGCTAAAGGAGAATACAGGAGACTCGAGGGCCATTCTTTAAATTAATGCTATTCTGCTTTTATTGTCTCACACCATTCTACTAGACTCTGAACAAGTAAATTCTAAAACTCCAGTGCAAGTAGTGATCCAATTTAAAAAATGGTATAAAAAAAGGTTATAATATACCTAGCCTAAGAGATATTATGAAGACATAAATTCCCCCACATAAACTTCAGCAGATCATTTCTGAATTTGGCTCATAAGTCCAGAAATATAACTCATAATGTATAGATCTATGATACTACTTTCACCACTGTAGATTATCATGTTTCTTCCACATATTTCTATCTCACTACATGAAACTCCAGTCTACAGATGTTAGAGCTGAAATAACTGTTATTTGCAAGCATCCTCTTGCCGTCAACAAAGGGCTCAGCTAAAACACCTTGAGATTGCCTCTGAAAATAAAATCAACACAAGCCATGACTATGTAGGACTCTAATTTACCTTTGTCAGTGGAGTTATCTACTACACAGTCCTTGTCCATCCTGTAAGAATTCCACCCCTTTAAGGCAGCATCCAATTAGCTAAACAAGGAGCTTGATTGGATCAAGTCACCTCTACGCTATTCAGCCCCTCAGAGCTGCCTCCACATCCAATCTGTCACCACCCTGTAGCTGCTTTAGCCATGCAGATTTACTTACAAGACCTAGGATGCTCCTTCAGATTAAGAGACTCTTCCTCTGCAGTGCTCCAACTAGAATGGGGTTAGACAGGGCTCACAGAACATCAATTACACCAGATGGATTTATCACTGATGGTGCAGAATAAAGTTATTGCAAACACTGCAGGAATCAAGAACCTAATTTACTGCTCAGAGTCTAGATATGGCTCCCTATTTACTTTAACATGTTCTAGCAGTAAGAATTCTCAATGTCCAGGAGCACTAATGATAGAAAAACCTCTTAAAAATACATTATTTTGCATAGTTTTCAAATTTGTCTATTAAATGTGTAATTTAAGAATTATATGATTAATTACAGAAATTGTCTTCACCAAGCTGGTGTCAACACATTATTTGTTGCTATGTCAATATTCCCTTTGCAATTTCCTATATGCAAACAATTCTTACAAAATCAAACACAAATATATTTAACTGAAGTTGCCAGCTTATTCTAGAAGCCAAGGTGACTTATGTTTCAACACACTTACTACACAACTCACATCAGGTGCGGTTCTCAGGTCTACATTTTTCCTGGATGCATTTCTGTAAAGTGAAAACTTGAGTTTCTCATTTAAGCTCCCTGACTCAATTGGGCAAATTGTGATATAGACCCTTTGCCAGATGAACATTTTATTCTTTTTGATGACCAGCATGAACAATAACTAATTTTTTTACTCCAAAGGCAAAACAAATTCCTAACAAAACTTTCTAAACCTTACCTAACTGAACTTCAAATGGGATTCATGCCATTAGTGGCTAGTGGAGAGTTCCCTCTTCAGTAAAAACTGCCTACTTTGAATGCTCCAACAGCTTTGATCCTCTTTCTTTCCACGAAAGGCAAGGGGCTGCAGCTGCAACACTGATCCTCCAGCTTTGATCCTCCTTCCATGAAAGGCAAGGGGCTGCAGCCTGGATTACTGCTCTGCCATGAGCACCTCGTCTTCCTCTGATCTCATCTTCCCTCCTCCTTTCCCTTGTGCACTTTTTGCCTATTCTTAAATATGTGTTCCTCAAGGCATCAGCACCTCGGCTGCAGGCTTAGCTGTGCCCAGCAGCTCATTCTCTCCTCACAGGGGCCCCAACACAGCCCCTATTGCTGGCAGTGTGGACTAATCTACATCATTTTAGATTTTACCCTTTTTCATCTCCAACTTTTCAATTATTGTTTTCATCAGAATTACTCCTAAAGTGTGGCACACTGTTGAATCCAGACATCAGGGTTCGTAGTTGTCTGGTTCATTTGTTTCTCCTTTCTTTAACAACAGAAGTTCAAAATCACAAAAGATATAGTTGTGGAATAGCTGTAAGCAACAAGGGGACAGAAATAGCATTTACAAGGGGACAGTCTTACAGAGCTCAGACATCTGTCATGGTACTATCTTAAGAAGCTAGGACAGACCATCAGTGTGTAAGCCCAGAGCATCAGCACTGGGAACAGAACACAACAGAATGCTTTGGGTGGGAAAAGACCTTACAGACTTTCTAGTCCCAACCCCCTCTACCATGGGCAGGGACAGCTTCCACTAGACCAGGTTGCTCAAAGCCCCATCCAACCTGGCCTTGAACACTTTGGGGGATGGGGCATCCACAACTTCTTTGGGCAACCTGTTCTAGTGCCCCATCCTCCTCCCAGTAAAGACTGTCTTCCTAATATCTCACCTAAACCTACCCTTATTATTAGAATACTCTTCTAAGTGTACAAGTAAGTCAGAAATAATGCTTTGCATAATAAGAAAAAAAATAGAAATGGATGTTATTTAACTGTATAACACAGGAGGAGAAAAGACAGTTCTCTGTTGGAGGAAGAGATTAATCCTTTAGAAATTGACAGGTATAATTACTAGTTTCACTTCATAGTAGTCTTGCAAAAGTCAATAGAACTATTTGCACAGGAAAATGAGCAAGTTTTGTTATTAAATCTCATTTGATTGCTCAGGTTTCACTCATTTTTTTAATATCCATCAGTGTAATTTTTTCCACCCAAAATGCAGAATTCCAGCATTCAGAACATTCTACCAGCTACCAAAGTGATTAATCTGCTCTAGCAAGATTAACAATGAAGAAAAATCAATAAATTTAATTATTTCTTTTCAGCTTAAACCCTTTTTATTTGGTCACATAAAGCTGTTGATTGAAGACAGCACCAAATTACACATACTTTATGAACTTAATATCATGTAGATCAAGAAATATGGGTGGAGGTTCTTTTATACACCAGACATATATATATATCCCTACGACTGATCTCCTTTGAATCAGGTTTATGATTTCTGATGTTTATTATATATTTCAAATAAGCATACTAAAAACCCCACCTCTTTAGGTGTCTATAGGTCTCTCTATTAATTTCATGATAAATGTTCTATAAACATACTATCCACCCAGGTGCAGAAGTCAAATCTTGGCCTTCTACCGCATAGCAGGAGCTGTGAAAAAGAAGTAGGATATACATGGCTATGCCACACTCAGAGGCATGAGAATTCGAGTACTAATGTCTAGGGCAGAGAATTGAATTCCTTTTCTCATCCCCTAACAGTCCAGCATTGAGACATTCTACAAGGAGATGAGACTGAGAAGAGATGGAATTGAAATCCTTTTCCTTGAGAAAGTTGAACCATGTCTTCTGCATTCTGTGAGTGCCTTACATGCAACATGGAATATATGAAGGAGGAAACCTAGCTAGGTCTTTCTCTGCCATGAAGCAGACAAATCTTTAAATTATTGGATTTTCCTTATTTGGAAGCAGCTAATTAAACACCTCGCTTCAGAACACAGTTTCCAAGTCAGTGAAGTTTCCAGGAGAGGCAATTTAAGATACATTAGTTACACTGAAAATCTTGAGTTTAGAAGAAAACACACCCTATATTATGGAATTAAGGGGTTTTTCTTCTTAGGCTAGAAGGGGCAGGCAAGGAGATAATTTTGAATATTAACACAGTATAAAGGGATGTGTCAACCCTATTGTAGAAAATAGATAGAAGGGTCAGCTCAACAGTTGTTGGCAGGACCATCTGATCGTGTCCCTGGGGGTTAGAAACTCAGGGGTAGCACAGGCCAGTGCTTCTCATCAAGCCCAGTGTTCTTAGCAGCATCTTGATACCTCGCCTTCCTGCACTGTGACAGCAAAGCTCCAAGATAACCAGGGCCTTTCCCTCATGTGCTGTATGCACAGGCAAGCCTTCAAGGCTCTACAGCTATTTCAGTGGTCTCCTGTCCATCCTGACTCCCTATAATGCACCCAGCTGTCACATGAAAGACCAATGAGTTTTGGATTCCACTGAGTATTTCCCTAGAGGAAGGACATAATCACTACCTGTAAGCAACTTTTATTTTGAGGTGACAGGAACTGAACAGTTCATGTTAGAAACATCATCTTTAGTTTTTATGTTATGGCTATCTCTTGTCATATATTTTGAACTACCTAAGCAGTGCTTGTGCTTTTCAAGCAAGTCTTGACAGTATTTAAATCAGACAATGAAATAAACATTGCTGCTGCCAAACAAGAGACTGGCCAGAGGTATGAGCTTAGATCAGCAAAACCTGAATTAATCACAAATCTGCGGCTCAGTTCCAAGTCTACTAGTGAAACTAACTAGAGAACAACCTAAAATAGAGAGAAAGAAGGAGAACCTGATCAGTACTACCTAAGCCCTGGGCAGGGGCCAGGCACTGCTGTCTCCCCAGCTCCACCTTCAGCCCTGGCAATGGCCCTGCTGGGGAGGAGGGGCCCCTGTTCCCCAGCCACTGCCTTACAAACCACAACCAATTGTGTGTGGCTGGGGGCCACCACCAGGCTGCAGGTGACAGCTCAGGAGAAGGAAACCACTGAGGAGAAGAAAGCCCCACCATGGCTATCACTCTCCTCCTGCCGAGGACAGCAGGATGCTGGCACTTTATCACTACACATTCTGCCCCTCTGCTCCAGGAGGCAGGAAGCTGTCAGCCTGCATTGGCCAAGCTGCGTCGGAAGGATAAGCAGGATACCCAAGGAAAAAGATCCATATTTGTAAGCTTTTCTTATGTAAGTGTGTTAAAGAAGCATTATTTTTAACTTTCTCAATCAAAGTGGACCAATGAGTGTTGGCATCCCTGCAACTGGACTAATAATAAATGTTTAGTGTATTTTGGTTAGACTTTTAAAGTATTTACCTGCATAGCAATAAATTCTTAGTTCAATATATATGTATGCATACATAATGTCTTCTCTTTTGGCAAAAAAGAAAAATAAATTTGAATCCATCATCTGCTGCTTCTTGCTTGGGGGAGTTTTCTGTTAGCTTTTTGGCCTTTCTAAGGGATCTTATTTCATCTTCCTGACTGCTTCTGTGAAAAACACCTTCATGAGGGCAGTGGTCTATTACATGGACCAGACACAAAGACCTGAGTCTAAATAAATTACCTGTAACTACTTGGGAAGGGTCCAAAAGAAGCAGGAATTGAACTGAGATCATGTCTGCGTTTAACATAAATTCACCCTAACTGTCAGAGCAGTACTTCTCCATAGTACTTTTCATCCCTGGGGTTTCCAAGGCACTTTACATATGAAATCTGTGTGTTAATTATTCATTAAATTCTGGATTCATTTTCTAGATCTTTGATATACAGTAGTTACTCTACAGGACACAGCAACAGACTGGGTACAGAACTGGGGTAGAGCAGTAAATTGTTAATTACACTATAAGTGAATCGTAAGGCAGAACATAGTCACATGGCTGAATGTATTTTCCAGCTTAAAAAACAGCACCTTCAGCAACATAATGCCTGTGAAATTGTCCCATATATCAATTTATTAACGAAAAACTGTGCCCTAATGAATCACTGGGACATTTTACAGTACATTGTACTTGATAGCCATAAAGCTCTTAAGGGCTGTGACCTACCAGTAAAATCCCCCAAAGAAAATAATCTTTCCCTTAGATTAATTCATAATGAAACTCTTTTATTTTGACATTTTGAAGTAATTTTGATACCTGGAATGGGGAACTAACTGAAACTTTCTCAGAGGCCACAAATTTCCATTACAGAGACAAATTTTCAAGTACAGTAATGAGTCCTTGGAATTTAGTACAACTGCATTTTAGTATGATTGGACATGCTTTGGGAGAAGAAAAGTATCATTTTCCCCTCCTCAGCTGGAAGAAAAATGACAAAGGAGAAAACTGCAGAAGAAGCCTACAATGCCAGCTTTGTCAGGGAAAATTTACATCTCTACAGTTTTAAAGGAAAAGGCTTTCTGCATTCTTCCATTTCTGACTTTCATGTCTGAGCTGGCAATTTGCCTGAAGGACTGATCCTCTGACAGAATTATTGTCAGAGAGGTCAGCTGTAAATTTCAATCAGTCAGTACAGGGCACAAGGAAAACATTGTCAGGAGTATTTTCCTGCAACTTGGCATCAGATATAAACACTGAATGTATGGCATAAATCTTCAAATAATAATTCACCCTGGAAATCAATAATTTTAAATTCTAACTACAGTCTGTTACTTATACTGACTGAGCTGTTTTTCTGTGCTATGGGGAAAACTTTGGCCACACTTACTGGAGCCGATGAACATCTCAGAAAAGAGAAAGCAAAGATTATTTTATTACAGATAGTAAAGCCCAGGAATTACTGGGATAAACACTTGCCAAGCAGTAAATTAAAAGGAACCATGATTATAGACAAGAATTACATTGGACATCCATACAAATCACATCTAAAATAAGACTAAATTACAACATTTGTATCCAATTTTTGGTGTTGCCAGTTCATAGATTTTAATCATGGGGCTTTATCTTAAAACTTTAGATTTGTTATTGTCTGAAGACACCAGAACATTACTACAAATTTAAATTAAGTTTAAAAAGCAAAGCCAGGGGGAAAACAAAACCAAACAAAAAAACAAACTCAAATAACAACAACAAGAAACTAACAAAACAAAAAAACCCAACAAACACACTTTATATTCCTGACCCTTCTGCTTACAGGGGAAGCTTGAAAATGGGCCACAAAGGCAAAAGGGTCAAAAGGATATTGTCAGAGGGCATGTATCTGAATGTGTTCTGACACATCTAAATGTATCATCATAAATAACTCAATACCAACCTCATGTCATCATTTTCTGAGTCCTGACAAGGTACTAAGCAGGTGAGTCCAATTGTGCTTTATGCAAGTTTCCAGACACCTTCAAAGGTGACACCTTGAAGGTGTTCCAGACACACCTTCAGCACAATGTGTGTGCTGGCTGAGCTGGGACCTTGGCTCAACCATGTAGGGTCATCTCTACTTCCCTTTGAGAAGACACAACCTCAAGCAGGAGGAGTGGACTTGACAATTCTGGTTTAAGTTGGGTGAGAAATTGTTACCAAACTTTCTAGCACAAGCCCCCATTACAGGCAGCAGTATATCCCTCTGACTCCTGTAACCTTGAGGGTGCAGCTGTCATCTTTTAGTTGCTTCTGCACATTCTCACTCAAAGACTGAAAGGGCAAGCAGCTCAGGCAGAAAGCCAAAGGCAGCACATGTAAATCCTCACAGGTTCAAACACAGCCCTCCCAGTGCAAGGGAGCTCAGGATCAGCTTCACATAAGGTCTGGAGGCCAGTGTTTGAAAGAAGTTTTCATATGGGTTCCCATGGTACTGCACAGTGAACTTCAGTCCTGCTCTGCTGACACAAACTCAAGTCTTATGTTAGCAGTATAAGCAAAGTGTTTTCACTTCTACTTACCACTTCAGACAAAAATAACTTCTGTGGCTCATTCTGTCCTCTGGCTACAAAAGTCTTTTCTTACTTGGTGGTTTGAGGATTCAGAAAACACAAACTGAAACGGAAGGACTGTTGCTATTGCAAAAAGGTCTTTTACATCCTCTGCTGTTTTCTAAGAAATAATCAGCTATTACTGGATGTGTACAAGAGATAGGACAAAAGCTCCAAACCTAAGTTTCTCTATATCAACAAAAAGTGTGACAGGATGGAAAAAAGGAGAGAGTTTCTTTAAGAATCATCTTTCTCCTTCAGGGCTGGGGACATAGAGGGGACTTTGCAGTATTGGGGGGGGGGGGTCTTCAACAGGTTAAAGACTTGAAATTGTGCCTTTTCTTCCCTGCGAGCCTCCTGTAGTCACAGAACCTTGGACACAATTAGGACACAATTAAAATGTATTACGTAATTATTAGTAGCAAAAATTCATCTAGAGAAGGAAAAAAGTTTATTATGTCTGTTAACAAGTGTATTCCCACCAACAACATATTTCTATAGAGAGCATAAAATGCAAGGTCCTCATGTAGGTTCTCTTAGCCCATCCTGCCCTACACTCCAAGTGTGTTCCCTGAGTGCATGGCCCAAGCTGCTCAGGAGAAAGACACATATTACTTCTTCCCTTCCTAGGGCTCCCATTTGAAACAGGCAACAGCAGCAAAATACCTTTTTCTTCCCCAGGTACATCAAGGAGGGAGGGGATGTTGTTGCCTTTGTTTGGTTGTTTTTGGTTTTTTTTTCCTTTAAGAAAAATAAAAAGGAGGTTTTGCCATTACCAGAAAACACAAAGAAAGGGGAGAGCTGGTACCTCTCACACCAGGAGGAGCTAGTGGGGAGACAGAGATGTCCCAAATAATTACAGTCTCATGCTGTGTCCCAGCCTTCGGACATCTTTTAAGTGGAACAGGAGTCCATTTTTTACAGCAGGGTGCTATGGATTGTAGTGACAATATTGCTATATGCAGTACTTGAATTAGGAACTAGAAACAAATTAGAATGCTTCACCCTTTGTGTGACAGAGTTCATGAAAAATCACTGAAAAATCTATCACAAAGCAGGCAAATTTTCCTGAAGAATGCTTTTCCTGAGCTTGCAAGGTGAAAGCAAGCTTGGTAACAAAATAATACTTGCATTATTTTCTTATTGCTAAGGGGTTCAATCATTAAAGTTGTGCTAATAAGGTACACTTCAAACATCTGGTTAGTGTTCTAATAAATCCATTAAGGGACTAATTTATCATAGTGCCATTTTGCCACTTAGCCAAGTGGCAACAGGAGACAAAAAAATTTCAGTGAATAACAGGAAATATCTGCAGCACTGACTCCTTTTTGTTTCCCTTGCATCACTACAAAGATGTCATTATGTATTTTGAATGAGGTTAATTTTAAACAATTTTCTCTTCTTCTTACCTTAGGTGCTAAGTGGTTGTGGCAAGGTTAAATTCTAAAGGACGAGATGAGGTTTTGCTGTTAAACTTCTACCGCAGTATTCAGGCAGTCAGGGGTGCACAGGCTGTGATTTACTCTTAATGGGACACCTGAAAAATGGTTAGTTCTAATCAAAATGACTTGAAGAAAGGAATCATGCCTACTGTGTTCATTCTTCCTTTAACAGTAAGTAAACAGGACAGACAGAAACAGAGATTTGGCAGGATATATCTACACTGAAAAGTAGATCTGTGCAACAGGATGGATTTGTAGAATACCTACAATTCAAATTTGTAGAATTTTAACAATTTGGTACTGAGAACATATGTGTCCCCAATACTAGAATTTTTAAGGTTTTGATTCAGTCTGCTTCTGATGTGGTCAATAGAGTGAACAATTCCTCATGGCTGGAGCACACCTTAGATTTCATTTCAGTTAGCACAGGCCAAAACGTCTCCACAGTGTAACTCCAAGCTTGGTAAGGAGGAATTTAGCACATTTGGATTCATATCCAAAGTCTGTTCTTTGTTGGAACTCAAACATTAATATAGTTGCTGCCTTTGAGTCTCTCAACTAACAGGTTCTAGCATGCATGGGAATTTCTTGGCCATCTTCATGGATTAGCCAAAGCTACTTTCTATTTGGATCCTAGTTCTCCTATCATGGTGGGATCAAGGGTTATTAAAAACTCATGTTTGCAAAGATTACAGGTGGGTTTCTGCATCTGTGCAACAAATTATGTTCCTGAAAGAGAGAATTTACAGCCAGAGCTACAGGATTGCAATGCACAGGTGTGAAAAAATAGCTGCATCCAGTGTTTTTGAAATCTAGGATGTTATTTTAGACAATGAAATAAATAAATTGAATATTTAAATGTCTCACATTTATACTACTTTGGGGAAAGTACAAGTTGTGAAGCAGATACAGCTGAGAAGTTAGTCATTGCAAAGTTTTAAGAAACAATTAGACGCAATTTCAATGTTTTTTTAAATATAAGAAAACATAAAGTCAATAAAACATTTTAGAAATTAAGTGAAATGCTCCAAAGCTGGAAAAAAATGTTATCCATAGTGTTTCTATGTCTGTTCTGAAAAAAAAGGACAGTAGGTATTTTTAAATACTACCTTAAGAAGAACTTCCTAGCTGCCTTTTTTTTGTTTGTTTGTTTTTAATTTCTAAGATAATAGGAAAACAAAAATCAAAACAAAACAAAAAAGGCTGCCCACACACAAGGATTTAAGCGTAAGGTATCTCTTTATTGGACCAAAGTGCTAGTCCTTGCCCTAAAACCCAGATCAGCTTTCATTTCTGAAATATTTCATACCTGAAATATTTTTTTTCTGCACCAAAGTCCAGGCCTCAGCATTCGGTGACAGGTTATTTAAATCACAAAAATTCAATTAAATATTTTTACTTCTGCAATTTTACACTGCCTGTCATTTCCTATTTCTGTCCACACCACTCACCTCCTACGTGCTGCGCCTCTTGCTTTGGAATCCTCCTGAAATGCTCCAATTAATTTATTCATCGTTGGTAGTACTATATATGTCTTCAGGTTTAAAATGCATGAAGACTCAAAATTTAATTTGAATTTGCCTTAATCTTGTCATCTTTGGATCTTATAATCAAGCTACAGAGTAAAGAAATAATCAAATATTCCCTAGCTTCACTAGAGAGGTAGTCTTGACTGTAGGAGTTTTGTCTTAGAGAGAGTACTACTTCTCTCTGAGAGAAGACTCCTGCACTTGTGCCCATCAGTAATGCCCCTTATTCATTTCTCTTCTCCCTAACACTGTCACAAAAGTGATGGTGTCTCTGAGAATCTCTTTTCATGCACAGTTGCTGCAGAGGTTGGGTTACATAGCACAGGATTTGTTGCAGAAATTTACAATCTGTTTGTATTCCCTGACATGCCTGAAAAGAATATAAATCCGAGGTTACCACATTTGAGTTTCAAGCATTTTCATGTACTTCATCCATATCTTTTTATCCATAAGAAACTGTGGAGGTTTGGCTACAGAACATCAAGAATGGAAACAGGAAACATCTCTAGGAAATAATCTAACTGACCCTTGAAGCAGAAGATAGATAAGACAACTCCTCAAGTTTTCGTCCAGCACACATTCTGTGGTCATTACAGTTTTGCACAGAATACTCAGTTCTGGAAAAATTGCCATTATTGTGATTTTATCAATACCTGTCTATGGGAAGTTTAATTATTAGTCAACTATGATTCTATGATTCAATAATCCCTTAGCAGTTGGAGAGGGATAGGTAAGAATTTATTTTGTTCTTTAGAAGGTGTTTGAAAGAGGAAGTCAAAATCACCATATTTTATTGAATTGCCTATTTTGGCCCTTTTTTAGAGCTATATTGCCTAGATCAATGGCTTTAAAAGAGGCTATTACAAATATGAGAAAAGATACATCCACAATTATTTCTTCTTGACCTCAATGATACAGTATTTCATCTGGAATTTATGAACATCTTATACATCAAATTTTCATCATGTAAAGGCTTAAGAAAAGTCTTGAAGCTTACATTTGTGCATTAAAAAAGGGGAAAAGAACAAAGCTATATTTAAAAAATCTTATCACCATGGTAACTAAACACAAGCTGATTTTGTAACCAAATTTTACTGAGAGAACAGAATTACTTCTTTATCACTTAATCAGAGATTAAGAAAATCCCAAATAAATTATTTCTCAATAATTAATAATTACCTGAATACAGAATGCTAAAAAAAGTAATGAAAAGACCTAGTTTCAGACATGTTTATATGATATCATCAAATATTGTCAGACAAGTACCTTTGTTTTAAAACTTTTAGAGGCTATTGGTAAAGAAGAAAACATGTGAAGGTAATGATTACTTTGCATTCAAAGAAGAGTGTAATGTCTAAAGGCTAACTACCTTTGAAAACAATTCCCCAAAGTTTTTTAGAGAGGATCAAAATTGCACCCAGTGTTTTGCACTGAGAAAAAAGTAGATGTGTTTGATTGGCAGAAGTGCACAATGAGTGATGAGCTGCTCACCTTACCTACGCACCACCTACCCATGCTCCAAATGCATGAGTATTTACAGGGGATGCAAATTTTCTAAAATGCCACAGAGTGCAAACATCTCAGATCAGTAAAGCGGCAAAAAAGATCCATCAGACTAATTACTATCAGCAGGCAGGAAAGAAACGTCAGATTAATTTCTTTGTCCATTTAGGATTTGACCTTTCAGCTGAAGCTACCAACAAAGGTTTCTACCTAATGGCAGTTTTGGTGGCAGTTTCTGTGACATGCCCATCCATCTACAGCCTTCTACCACTTACATCTTCCCAATAACTGAATACCCACTTCATTATTAGGACCTGGATTGCACTGAGAAACACATTTTTATGAATTAACACCTATGCAACCTTCACAGAAAGCCTGGACTTCTCTACTTCAGTATAACATATTGCCTGCTGTCCTGTACTTTATGGAGCAAAATATTAACGTTCAGCATAACAAATTCCCCACCAAAATAAATTAGTTTAGCGATCATCATTTCATGGCACACTGCAAATGTCACTATTTCTTTTTGAAGATTTAATCCGCTATTTAATATGCAGAGTCTCTTTTTTAGTTCTGGTACTGACCAAGCTATTCTGAATGAAAATGATTTTTTTGGTTTTGTTTTTGTTTGTTTGTGGAGTTTTTTGTTTGTTTTTGGTTTTAATTTTTTTTCTATGGTCCCGTCAGGCTTAATAGAACAGAAATGTTACATATCTTATGTTATAACTAATATGCATTACTTTCAGGTTCTGATAAATGCCCATAAAAACATTTCTCAATAGCACTGTTGGCAAGTTTTCCTTCAATACTTCCTAACAACCAGCTAATTATACGCTATGTCAGATGCTGGACCTTTTTTTTCCTCAGGCTCATTGTAGGATTGCCTTCATTTTAACTTCATGTTACTTCTTATGTGGTCAGATACCATTTCCACTAACCAATGAATATTTCAGTATTTTATATTAAGTGTTCACTGGAGCAGGAAAATCAAATGATGCTGTTTTGCTTCCCTAGCAGGTACTCTAGCTACTGGCCTGTACAGCCGTAGCCTTTTCTGCTTTCTGTCTTTCACTTAATGAATTTTTAAGTAGTGTGTACAAAGTGGATTTATTACAGAACAATAAAACTTAAGGAATGGTGGAAAAACTTCATAGTCCTTGATTCTTAAATCAATGGTCTCTAAAAGAAGAAGGGGGGCAAAGATATACACTTACTCATGTTAAATGACATCTAAATGTGTATTGGGACTTCTGTGTTCCAAAAGCAAATGTCTATCTTGTCAATTCTGCCAGTACTGTTACATGATAGAAACTAAGTGATTTGAAGGTACCAGAGTTTAGGCAATGATGAGTAAAATTTAGTTACAGAGTCAGGTTCAGTGGCTGCAAGCCTAATGGATATTCTGAGAACATTAGTGGGAGCTAAGTGCTACACTGAAGCACTTGGAGGAGCATGCGAGTACATCATTTTTTTGATGCATCCACAACAGGGTATCCAGTCTCTACAGGATTTATCTGATTGCTACAGAGACAGCAAATAGTTTTCTCTTTCTTAAACAACCTCAGCATGAAAGTCATCCTTAGGAGCTCTGTAGAATCAATTTTCCACATTTCACTCATTCTTTTATGGGTGGTTTCCAACTCTAGATGAAGTGCAAGTGAGTGAGGACTAAGGAAATATACTGAGGTCTTGAATGAAAAAAATTTCTCTGGGTTTAATTATTTCTAATTTTGATGACAAAAACAACATCAAGTGAAGCATGTTAGGAATTCAAAACCATTTACTGAGAGTGTGCTGTCAATTCAAATCCATGCTATCCATGAAACAATGCCAGCATCACCTCACTTTATAATAGCAAGTAATTTTAGCACACTACTTCAGAGGTTCTCCAAGAAGCAATAAACATCTTGGAAGCAAATTTCATTAAGATTTTGTTCTGAAAAAGTGCAAAATGAAATAAAGCTCTGAGAAGACAGGCTCTTAATGTCATTGAGATATCAATGACATTAAGAAAAGGAAGATATTAATTTGTTCTCTCACTGCATCCTCACCTCTGTGGATAAGGGTAAAATAACATAGGCAGGATAGGAAATATTCCAATTTTCCTTACTGCACAAATGAAATATAGGGCTGGGAGAGAAAGACTACCCAGAATCAAACCTACCCTGCATATTTTAAGGGACTGTATTATGGGGGTGAATCCCATAATCTCTGAGGGTCCAGCCCGGATCAGAATAGGCTGAAAAATAATTAATGAGACAGCACGGTCGAGTGTGTCTTGAAAAATCAAAAGGGTTTAATAAAATAACTAAAATAGTACAAAACAAAGACCAAAGCTGAGCACAATGTAAGGACAGATCCTTCACCTGCCAAAACACCTCGAGAATGCTGTTGGTTCCTTTGTTCTGTCCCCTTTTCTACTTAATGGTCGAGGACGGGTCTATTGGAAATTGACAAATAGAAAGGGATTCAGGTTTTGACAGTGACAAGGTCCAACAGGTGCTTCTCTCCTGGCACTGAGCCAATTACAAAGAGAAAAACATAGAACTTTTCAGATAAACTTTCTAAAAAGTCAAGAGGTAAACTGAAACCTTTTTCTTAATACAAGAATGCCCACTCGGAAGCTGGGGGTGCATTACTACACTGTATGATAAGAAGACAGTTAGTTGAGTAAACAAGGTTGGTTTTACAAACAGAAGAGGAAACACCCATGGATTCACCCTACAAATTTACTGAGACCTAACACAGGAATGACTAACTGATAGCTATGCCAAAAGCCTACTTGGTTGCTTAACTACCATAAAGATACAACTATGGAGAGCTAAAACTTCATAGACAGATGATTCTGGAAAAGCTTTCACATATTTGAAACAACAGATCTGCAAGAAGTCAGTCCAGCTTTACACTATTTATTGCCAAGAGGCGGGTCTCTTAGGAAGTGGAAGACAATGAATACCTATCTCTGCACAAAACCAGTCACTTGGGAAGCATCTTTGCATCAACAGAAAAGATGGCACTAGTAATGAAAGAGGCAAACGAGCTCTGTCCAATAGAGTACACTCACTGAGTAAACAAGTTAAAAAAAATTGACCTTTTCCTGTTTGAACAACAGAGAAAGCAAGAATATGCATCCCAAATGCAAATACATGGCATTTAATGCCATTTGTCTTTAAGAGGAAAAGGGAAAAAAGACAACCTGACATACCATTTCTCCCTAGAAATCAAAAAGAACTGGGTCTGGAAAGGAAGTTAGATGTCTAAGCAAGTGTAAGGGAAGTGAAGAGAGATGGCCATCAGGAAAGTTCAGTTCTCAGCTGCTGTATGAAAAGGATTAAATGGTGTCTCATCAGCTCATCAGAGCAGCCATGCCTGGAACACCTGATTAGCCTGGTTGGAACAAATAGCATCCAGAAAGAGAAGTGATAAGGAAGAAGTCTTGCAGGAAAGAACTTGACACTGCATGCTCTATTATTTCTTTTCTTGGATGCAGAGGCAAACTTGCCCTGTAAAAGAAGAAAAACATTTACTATGCTATGAGTTCCTCTATTTCTGGCAGTCAAGGACTGGATAGGTTCTCCTGGATCAGTATCAGACTTCTGTTCCACACTGTGAGTACCTCTAAGAATACAGCTCTCCTTTCAGAACACCATACACTTTAATTTTAAAAATTCCACTTGTGGATTATACCTGCTGTTTTAGGCTGAAGACATAAACAGATTTGTAAAGTTAACACTGCAGTTAATTTATTCCAACAAAGTATTTTAAAAAAGGTACAGCCATCTTCTAAAATGTTTGTCTAAGTAAGGTCTTTATTTATTGCTGTTGGTTAAGTTCTCCAGATCCTAAATTATTCCTTTGTCTAACTCACAGCCTAAAAGGCATTTAATGTTCTCACATAAGTTTTAAGTGACTGAAAGACCTTTCTCATCCCCTTTCTTATTCAGGTATATGGTCTAAAAGAGCATCCAAAAAAGTAAGTAAACAACCCTCATAGAAAAAAAGTATTTATTACATTTTTTTCAAAATATTTCTGTACAGAAAGGAAAAAAATCTACTTTACTTAAAAAAATAAAAACAACTTAATTGTGTTATAAATATCAGTCAAAATTTCCGATAAAATGATTTATTGGAATTTTGATCAATACAAAGAAAATAAAAGCCACAAAAGGGAACATTCCGAGCCCGGGATCAGAGCTGGGTGAACAGGGATCCGGCTGCGATACAGCGGGTCACACAGTTCACAAAGTTGCTTCTGTGAGGTCGGTTTTTGTACAGTTTTGGGCCGAAAGTGCTGATGATGAGATTCCCTTGTTTTTCTGGTTTTCTTTCCATATTCATAGAGGTCCTTTTCTCTGTATCCTGTCTGCTGAGTGAATTTTCAGGAAAGGATAGGAGCTTGATTGGATTTTCGGGAACTTGGCATTGGGATGCACACACTGGCAGTGCTGTTAAGATCCATATCGGGTGTAGATGGTTCACTGATGGGTGCTGATCACTGGGTCGTTGGCTGAGCTGCCTCCTTTGAGAGCACATCTCCCCTTCTTGGGGCTGTCCATTGTTTCACAGTGATTGCATTGAAACATCCTTCCTGGCTTTTGTTGATGTCCTGGGGTGCGTCTTTGCCAGGACATGTCCAGATGACAGTTCTCAGACCAGGATGATTTTATACTGCTTTATTTTTATAACCTGAATTTTACTACCATACTAATGAACAGTATTGTCATATTAACTTTTTAACATGAATTACCTTTATAATTTATAACAATTGAAAGGAATTTTCGTTATGGCACCTTCCTTATCTGAACTATCCAGGTATTCCTATAAGTTTACACACATGCAGACAAGCAAAGAATTTTTTTCTTTTGTATGTCAGTAAACAAAATGTTAAGACGGAAAAGGGAGATGAAGGAGGACTTATGACATGAGATAACAGGATGTGCAAACCCTTCAGATCTTTCTGCTTTTGTACTTGTGAGTAGGAATGACTCCTTCAAGTGCTGCAGTTAATGCTAGACTTTATGTAGATGAGATTAGGGGACAAAGAGGAAGCATTCAAAGGTTGATAGCTTATAGTGATGCCATTACTTTTCTTCCTCAGGATGGCCTCAGGAGTTGTGTGCCAGGGCTTGAATCTTTCCTCTAATTACTTCCTGACCCAGTGAACAAAACACATTGGTCACACGTCCAAGTCTTTCATGGTGTGAATTACTCTTCTTTGCAGCACTATGCTGGGCCATTAGACAAATCATCCCTAGCACTTTCTAAGACCATGAGTCAATGAGTTGGATTACTGCCAATTCAGAAAAATCCTGCTAAAACTAGCTGTTAGAATTTATTCAGCAGAGGTCCTGAATTTCCAAAATTATCAGGACCAGAATTTAAAGGTTCCACATAATTCGCAGTGGCCTTTGGTACCCTTTTGGAAAGCAACAAAAAAAAATTACACTTTTTAAATAACCCTGTTATTTAAGAAATGTTTACCACATATAAGGCATCTCCCTTTTCATGCCAGGGTCCTCAAGGCAGCCAGGAGGGCCAACCCTGTCCTGGGGTGCATCAGGCCCAGCATCACCAGCCAGGCAAGGCAGGGGAGTGTCCTGCTCTGCTCTGCACTGGGGCAGCCTCACCTCCAGTGCTGGGGGCAGGTTTGGGTGCCACAACGTAAGAAAGACACTGAACTATTAGAGAGTGTCCAAAGGAGGGCAACAAAGATGGTGAAGGGCCTTGAGGGGAAGTGTTACAAGGGTGGCTGAGGGCCCATGGTCTGTTCAGCCTGAAGAAGAGGAGACTGAAGAGGGAAACTCATTGCAGTTACAACTTCCTCGTGATGGGAAGAGGAGGGATAGGCACTGATCTCTTCTCTGTGGTGACCCAAGGGAACAGGACCCAAGGGAATGGCCTGAAATTGTGTCAGGGAAGATTCAGGTTGGATATCAAGATAAGGTTCTTCATGAAGAGGGTGGCTGGGCTCTGGAACAGGCTCCCCAGGGAAGAGGTCACAGTATCAGCCTGACAGAGTTCAAGAAGTGTTTGGACAATGCACTCAGGCACAGGGTGTGACTCTTGGGGATGGTCCTGTACAGAGCCAGAAGTTGTAGTCAATAAACCTTGCGGGTCTCTTCCAAGTCAGCATATTCTATGATTCATTGACAAAAGTTACCATTTTTACTTGCAAACAAGACCATCTGCAATGCTAGATATAGCTAATCTTCACTTTTTTTGGCCTGTTTCATTGCCATTGGGGCAGGAAAGGAGACAGGACTACATAAACTACTAAGGCTATAAAAGGAAATCTTGGTTCATTTAGTGTGGCTTGATCCCTGCAAGTGCTCAAATAGTCTTTTGAAAAGAGAACTGATGAATTTATTATACACATACCACTTACAGCAATAAAAAAACCTAAAAAATATCCAGGCCTCCTAAAGTCTCATGTGGTATTCACTAAAAAGAAGGATTAGTTCTCCAAAGTCAATACAATTCTTAACATTCAGAAGTTCTGCTGCAATGATGGAGATATGAAGTATGGCTATAGGCACAAAGAGCCAAACCTGTGATAGAAAAGCAAAGCTAGGCTATTCTTATTTTCTTTATCTCAGCAGTAGTTTAGACTGAAATGGTACCCTCAATAGAAAAGGAAGTGCTGGGGAGAATTTTTAAATCAGAATTCAGGTGGAGTTCTTCAGCACAACAATAGTGCTCTCACACATGGCTTCTAAGGAGCTGTTACAAATAGATTTTTGCAAGGTACCACACTTTGTATCGCTTCTTCTGAATACCATAAAAACCCAACTGTATCATTAATATCTCAACCAGAGCCTAGGATAATCTTTAGCAACAAAGGATATGAAGAAGGGAGGGAAAAAAGCATTTGAATAACAAATGTGTCATTTAGTAATGAGCAAATATGTGAGTGCTTCTGCTTAATTTCTACTTGAAAACACAAGCCCCCACGGTGTGAGAATGAGCAATATTGGAGCAGAAACCATTTGTCTGTGCTACAGGAATCCCAAGAGATGTAGATCATGATTGAACTCCATTATTCCTGACATTTTACAAAGCCATTAAAAAAGAGTGCTCTCATTCCTACCACTTACAGTCAACTATTGAGTAAATCTAGTTAAGGTGAAGAGTATAAATTTGGAACAAGATGAGGACAGAAAGGTTGTAGGGGCATTCTGGCCTACATGAAGCATTTGTAATGGCCAACAGAAACATGAATACATATATACGTCTGCTTGCACATCTAAATGCTATTATAGGCACACACAAACATAAAGGCACTTGTCATGATCACATGACAGCGAGCCATGGGTTCCTCACTTATTTCATCAAGGTCAGTAAGGGAAGATTGACTTTGAGCACAAAGACATTAGCACCTAAGGGACAGCATGTATCTCAAGTAGATGATAAAGCATAAAACTGAACGGGGGATGAATCAAGCCAAAGGTAAGAACTGACAGAGAATGAGAGCAGACAAAAGAAAGGAGTTTTCAAGAGCCTTATTGCTATGTAGAAAAGGGTGGGATACATTAAAAAAAGTAATTTCCAGTTTGTTCCCACTGTCTCTGGTCTTGCCACTGGACATCACAGGAAAGGGTCTCCCTCTATCCTCTTTTGCAGCCTACCTTCACGTATTTCTATACATTGATGAGACCCTCCTGAGCTTTCTCTTCTCCAGGCTGGGCAGGCCCAGGTCTGTCAGTCCTTTCTCACATGAAAAGTGTCCCAGTCTCTTACACATTTCTGTGGGCCCTCAGCCATATGGCCACTTCAATGGTCAGTGTTTCAGTTTTCCTGTACTCTTTTACAAATACTGGGATCTTTGTCTCTATCTTTTTGAAAACTGAAGCTTTTCAGCCAGCGAAATTGCTACACTATTTTCCTGTTAGAAGATAAAGGAAAATTATCTTCAATTACAGATGTTCTGATGATTTCTGGTCTTGTGATGTACAACATCCCTTCCCAAATGGATTTGAAATGGCTAGAGAATACAAGTATTCATACTTCAAAGCCTTGTCCAAAGCCGAGTGTATATGAGCTCAAGCACATTTGATTTCCTAGTTCTATGAGGAGGAGCTGGGGTTTACTTCATCTAGAAACTAGAGCAGAAACAGCTGCTGGGAGTTAGTTGCATTTCATTTGCAGCACATTCCTGCACAAACTCTGTGTAGAATAATGCTGGATGACATTTTAAGATCAATGTGAATCTCTGAATCGGAGCAGAGCCTTCAGGAAAAAAACTGACAGTCAGGAGACACAAAAGCCAGGCTTATTTTCTCTTTTAATAGTGATAATTTTGTATTGTCATTACACTTCTTTAGAGAAATGAAGCTGGCCTTTTTTCCTAACCCTTCAGATAATATTTTTGGGAGCCCAAACATTAGCTTGCTTCCTCTTTAAATAAAATGGGATTACAAAAAGAAATTGAAGGGGTTTAGAATTATAAAATAGTCTTCTGCTGCTCGTGAATTCCTACAGTAACAGGAACTGAGCACATTTGACAGCTTTTCAGTATGTCCTGGGTTGACGGTGCCTCTGTATCCCAGATCGTGAGATTGTTGTGTCTGGCGGCGGCGGCCTTTCCCCGCAGC